>VURO01030488.1:0-13413 GCA_015108175.1 Pelvicachromis taeniatus | reverse complement strand
CACGCACTGTTCCTATTAATTGTTAATCAAAGAAACTTTCAGTAAACTTCATCATTGTAAAGTCATTTAATATTTGAAATTTTTTTTAATGTCCTACCATATCTCAATAAAAGCTATAGGGAAATATCAATCTTCAAAAGTCCCCTTTCAAACATTTGTATTCTACCTTGAAAAAGCCCCAGATGCCTCCACCACTGCTGCTGTCTCCAGACACTCTGGGATCCTCCTGTTCCTCTGGAAAAGTGATTGAAGATCCTGTATCTAATCCTCCTCTAATGACTGACTGCTGAAGCATGGGGTTGGACACCACACCTGAAAATATAGAACATTTTTTAGCAAGAAGTTGTACTTCCAGCTTTACAAATATAATTTCACAACTCAGCACAGATGGTCCTCTATACTATGCGGTACTCAGTTATGGCGTTTCATGTATGCCTTGCCTGCTAGAATCTTACACCCTGTTGTTATGTGTTGGATTGTCTCAGGTGGCCCAAGCCTGCACATGAGGTCTTCCCTGGTGTGGTACCACACTATCAGGGGTCTATCTTATGTTTAAAGCTTGTTTCTGTGCTGCCATGATTAGTGCCTCTGTGCCTTTCAGTCCAGCTCTGACCAGCCATTGGTAGGATTTCTGTGCAGTTAGCTTCTTCAGCCAGTAGACGTGAATCATGTCAGGGCCTAGTGGTACTGGAGACCCGCTCATGGAGGTCTGCCACTGTGATGGTCACTGGATCTTGTTTAGGGAGGTTGCTGTGGTCTGCTCTTAGATCCTCTAGCCACTGAACATTGCCATAATGGGTTGCGTCCTTCTCCCAGATGTTCTTCCAGTATTGCTCGGTCTACAGCCTTGGTGGTGCTGTTCTCATATTGGTCCCCTGCAAGCAAGTGGCCAAGGCTGTATACCAGGGTTTACTGGGAGTTCAAGGAAGGTGTGCTTGCCTTTTCAGGTATTGCGGGGTGGCCAACTCCAGGCCTCGTGAGCTGGTGTCCTGCAGGTTTTAGATGTGTCCTTGAGTCATCACAGCTGATTTAAATGGCTAAATTACATCCTCAACATGTCTCAAAGTTCTCCAGAGGTTTGCTAATGAACTAATCATTTGACTCAGGTGTGTTGACACAGGGTGATATTTAAAACCTGCAGGACACCGGCTCTCGAGGCCTGGAGCTGGCCACCCCTGAGGTATAGTGTGAAGATGTTTTAAAACTGGCCTCAGGTATGGACAGTTTGCTGTAATTTGTAGGTACCCCTTTCTTCACTGCACCTTTCTGCAGTTCCAGTAGTTGGCCATCTTCCTTCCACACTGCCTTGATCTTGGCCTCCAGTCTCCTTCTCCATGGAGGGGACTGCTCCTTGTTGCCCTTTATCTTATAGCCAAGCATCTCTGTGATCACTAGGGCCATGGTGTAGATTAGCTGGATAGTTTCCTAATTATCCCAGTAATAGATTGTCCGTAATGCTGCATTCACATTTTTCTAGCAGACTTTCAGCAGGTACTTCACGTAGTCTTGGTAATCAGCCATGGAGGGTTCAGGTTTCCAGCTTCACCAAGATCCTCCCTCTCAGGTCAACTTCTCTCACACTCAATGCACCTCCAAGTCATAATTGGAGGGCTTGCTACCCAATCTCGGGTGGGAGTGATGATATTTCCCCCCTGTCTTAACTGGGTCTTGATAAGGAACAACAGTTCCTAGGTCCATTACATTAATATAGATGGGCAGTTCTGATAACATTGTTCCCACATTGACATTTTTTATTTGTTATAAGCCATAATCACCAGCCTCATCCTTAATGATAACTTAACTAAACATTCCTTCTACAAACAAAACACAAAAGGCAGAAAAAACAAACCAGGTCTCACATTAAACTCTATCGTAACAATAGCTGATCACCAGCTACCAGGAGCCCTTGTAGAGAAAATAATAAACCTCCTGCAAAGCGCAAATGATCATATCAGAACAATAAAAGTTGCATTCCGATCTCTCAGCCCACCGTTTTTTTTTTTGTTTTTTTTTAACAACCCTAATGTCAAATTGATTTGGTTGCAGCTTTTAACAGAGCATAAATGTGTTTATCAGATTTGAACATTTCACCCGAGCTTCACATATTTCACTCTGACCTGGTATAGAAGCAGGACTGGAAAATGTTGGCATCAGTGGTGTCTGTGGTGTTCGACCAGCATGACCCCGTGTTATGTCATATCCTGCACCCACAGAGAAGCTCGATACAGGTGGACCTACAGGAGGGGCCAACATACTGGAAGCAGTAGAAGAAGGTCTGATGGAAGAAGACTGAGGAGGCAAAGAGAGGGAGGCAGCAGGAGGGATGGGAGAGCTGCTGGTGAAAGGTGAGGTCAGTGTTGAGGAAGGGGGAAACTGGGAGGAGAGGGAAAGCGGTGCAGCCAAAGGGCTGCTGAAGGCAGGAAGTGGTGGGACACTGGGGAGAGAAGTCGAGACTGAGGGGGAACTGATTGTTCCTGAGAGAGGCAGTGAAGTGGACAGACCTGAAAAACAGAGAAACATCCCATCAGAGATAGCTCTCCCTCTACTAATATGCTCCCCATTGTCTCTCTGGTTCTGCTTTATCAAACAAGCTAAACTAATAAACCTGGAGTTATGCAGCAGGACAATGATCTAACACAGTGGTTCTCATACTTGTCTGGCTTTGACACCCACCATCACCTATTAATGACAAGCTAAGCAAAACATTTTCTACTATGAAATATTAAAAATAAAAAATAATAATCTCAATGCAGCTTTAGCTAAAAATCCTCACTATCCCAACACTGCACTCTGGAAAAAACTTCTTGTTTCTCCAGTAGAAGCTTTTTACCCACAAAGTGTTTTGTTTTTTGATTTGTCAAAGAGAATTGTCAGAGAGGTGTTGGATCAAGGAGGTGAGGAGAATCCTTGAGAAAGCTCCAAATGCAACCTGAAGACAATGTTTTTGTTTTTGTTTGGATTTTTTCCCACTGGAGCCTTGGCAGCAAAGGATCCTGTGCTTCATGGAACCTTAAAAGATGTCATCCAAGTGATTTACATTAAACGGAGCTTCAAATTTTTTCAAAAACTAGCATGTGCAGGTGCTGTATCATGCAGAGCTATGCTGGCTGCTGAAGAGAAAGGTGCTGTTCCATTTTTATTAACTGCAATATCAAATAACAGCCTTTCTGGTGCAAACAACTCATCTCTTGCAGACCTGTTTAGTAATAGTGTGTGGCTTGCACATGTTGCTTACCTTACTGATGTGTTTGAACAATTAAACACATTAAATGTGGTTGTGCATAACATTTTTGAATAATATGACAAATTTGAACCTTTAAAAAACAACATGACTTGTGGGCAAGAGAGAGAAAGGAAAAGACATGCCGCAAAGGGTCACGAGTGGGACTCGAACCCTGGCTGGATGCTCTCCACTATGCGGCATATGGTCTCAAATCAAAACATTTGAGAAGCTGGAAATTTGAGGTTGCAGCTTGTCATTAAGGGGTAATGGTGGGTCCCGAAGCCAGAGAAGTGTAACTGTTTGTATATGGCCAAGAACATGCTTATTTACCATTGTCTTATAGAGAGGTGGTGATACCAAAAGGATCTTTGTGGAAGGGACAGTGAATTTGCCAAAAACTGTATTGAATTATTAATATTTAATATTTCAGAAACATGGAAAAAGTCATGTGTTTGGGAAACACTGAATATCACTGAGCGGTGTATGCATTATTAAAAAAGTCCTTGTAAAACTTCCTGGTGAAGTCTTAAGTGAGGTTTTATAAAGAGCTAAAGCAACTGCAAATTACTATGCTAATGAGAAATCAATCTTAAAGAAGCCTCTAAACCTGTATAATACTTTTTCAGAAAATCCATGTTTAGTATTATTTTACCAAGTGGATTACATTTTTCTAGTGCAAATCCCCATTAATGAGTTGACGCGGATTAATCCGTGAGAGGAGTTACTCGGCGCTAACGCGTTAATGCAGCTTAAACGCCTTAATGCAGCTTAAACGCCTTAACGCCGTCATCATGACTAACGCGATTAACCCATTTATTAACCCATTTGGAGCGCAGACTCAGACTGACTCAAAATCCCTGAAATGTCTTTGTCAACACATTTCGGACAGTTTGTCTATTCTGCGCTCCAGACAGGTTGAGTACGTTAAAAATTTTAATCGCATTAATTGTGATGACCACGTTACTCTCGGTGAGGACAGGGTTGAGTATGCTTGTATCCCCCAGTGTGCCACTTGTTTCTCCCAGTGGAGAAGAAGGTTGCTTCCTTGCTCCCTCTGGTCAGGGGATGGGCCCTGACTGTTGTTTGTGCCTATGCTAAGAATGACAGTTCAGAGTACCCAGTCTTCTTTGAGTCACCAGGTGGAGATGCTGGAGGATACCCCACCTGGTGGGGGGCTCTGCTCTTTAGGCCTGAAACCTGTCTGATTTCACTCTTTATTCGCTTGGATTAGTTCTACACACTTTAGACTCTCTGCTCAGTTAACCTTGCAACATAGCTATTAGGTAACTGCTAAAAGAAAAATTGCTAATTTTAACATTCACACCGCACAGGTAAACATTTATGATAACTGTGTAATACTTTGATGTTGCTGAACTGAGAGTTTTACTTCTTACTCTTCTTGCTTCTAAACTGCTATTTTGGTGTTATGAATGTTAACTACTATAGCTTTTGAGGGGAGGAGTGTTTGGCTGTCTGCAACAATGTTGTGTCAAGTTGTGTGCCAGCTGGAGGAGGCAAAGACATCACAGTTGGTATCAATACTGTTGCAAGTGAGTATCTCAATTTAATATTAATTTTACAGTTTAATATTACAATCCATCCAGTCCCTGTACAACCACAGCGAGTGCTTAATTAGCATTGCCAGCAAAAAGTTGGACCTGTTTCCAGTGGGTGTTGGACTTCATCAGGGATGCACTTTGTCACTGATTCTGTTATGAACAGAATTTCTAAGCGGAGACAAATAGCCTAGTTTCTCTGTTATTGTTACTTCCCTGCAACCCAGCTCCAGATAAGAGGCAGAAAATGGATAGATGTTCCATAATGTCCACCATCAATAGAATTAAAATTAATTACATGTATTACCAATCTTAAATTTGTATCAACGACGTGAACTGTAGCAAAAGACTTTTAAAAAGATGACTTGTCTAAGCTACAAGCAAAGACAACATGATTTGCTTATAAAGTAGCAAATCATGCGACTTACCGACAGTGGTGGGTAGGCTTCCGACTGGGCCACCCACAGTCAGAGGAGGGGTGGGGCTGGCAGGAGGTGTAGTCTCAATCCCACTTTCTTCCATCATATTCTCTGTAGCATTTATTTTAACTTCAGCCCAGAATAGCTGCAATAAAATGTTGTGATGAATTAGATTGTGTTCAACTTGTCAGTTGATTGTTCATTTCAAGTATTTCACTGGTGCCATGCCATGGTTGTTTGCAGGTAAGAGCAGCTCCATCAATACTAAAAAGGTATATACCTTACGGCCTGGCATATTTCAGGAAGTCAATGGTGAACCACATACTACATCTATTACAAGAGAATGTCTTTGTATTAAAAGAGTAAGAGTGCTGAACTGGCCTGCCTGTCGTCCAGTGCCATATACTACAAAGTTCATTCATAGTCACTTCTTTTTATTGATTGAACAGGTATTCTCAGTTTTCTAAATCACCAAATTGATACATGCACCTTCCTGTGACAATGTGTTTGTTTGAGCCCCATCGATTGGTTTAAGTAAGGTAAACGTGTGCCTGAGTTAGACTTCTGCAGAGAACATTTGAGGAGCCTCTGAAAACAAAAGTGTCATTACCCACATTTATGCTTGTGTGTAGTGCATTTTGTTTGGTGATGTTCTGATGCTTCATATGCTGTGTCAGCCAATAGGCAAAACTAAAATGAAGTTTTTCCCCCTCCATCTAAGGCAAACATATACCAACAGTCAAAGGTTTGGACACACCTTCTCATTTAATGGGTTTTCTTTATTTTTACTACTTTCTACATTGTAGATACTCACTGAAGCAATCACATTTATGAAGCAAGACATATGGACTTATGTAGCAAAGAAAAAAAATTGATAAATAACAGCACTGCAAACCTTTGGCCTTCTCTCAGTGAGCTTCATGATAAATGTTTTTCACTTCATGGGCGTGACTTGTCAGGGTTACAGTTTTTGTAATTTCTTGCTTGGGGTTGGGACCATTAGTTGTGTTGTGCAGAAGTCAGGTTGGTACACAGCTGACAGCCCTACTTGACAGCTGTTAGAATTCATGTTACAGCAAGAACCAATCAGCTAAGTAAAGACAAATGACAGTCCAAAAAAAGGAAAGGAAGGCCAGAAATCGTAAAACATCACCTCAAGTTGTCATGACCATTGATCAACCACCACTGATCAAAGATCACTGATCAAAGAACATTGATCAGTGGCCATATGTACCATTCACAGAGAGTTGGGGAATGGCTGCAATCACAGCATTGTAAGATGGTTAACGATCTACCCTTAGGCCCCCTCCTCGATTCAGAGATGGTCTTTCCCTTTTCATGTAAATGGCCTCCTTGACTCAAACCAGTGTTCCCCCCTGTCCACGATGTGTACATACTCAAAGTTGAAGGAGCGTCCACCAGCCGGTGTAAAAAGTCCTGGCCTGACGAGTTAGCGCTTCTGTGTTGTCCCAATCCCCTTAGCCAGAGGTTGTTTGGTTTCTCCGATGTATAAATCATGGCAATCCTCCTGGGACTTAACAGTGTACACTACATTACTCTGTTTGTACCGGGACGAGATCCTTGGGGTGGTCGAATTTTTTTTTTTTTTTGGGGGGGGGGATCATGTTTTGGGGTTTAAAAGCCACGCAGATATGGTGTTTAGAAAAAAATGTGTCTCAACTGTTCCTAAACTCCTGACACATAAGAGTTATTTCACACTTTTTTGTTTGCTACATAATTCCATACGTGTTCATTTATATTTTAGGAAACAATCTATATTGCGACGGCTTTTAACCCAAAACTCAGAAGATAACCTGCTCCCAGCAGTTTTAGTATTTATTCTCTCAACCGCAAACTCTGTGGTGTTTTTTAAAGTTTTAATTTAAAAACAGAATTCAAAAATATGCATAGTCTATGTGCAAATTTAATATGAAGTCAGCAAGCACAGTGCAGGTGTGCCGTTTTAGGAACATATATTAATAAAATTGTTTGTTCCTAACGGAAACACACATAAGACCCTCTTACTGTCTCCGCAGAGGTCTTCCAGGAAACCTGAGCATATTTTCTGATTGATCGGCAGATCATGAATTCACACCTGGTGATTTCTAATCTGGCATCTAGATTGCTGCGGGTTAGGCTTTGCAGCACAACTTACTACAGCGATTTACCCCGGTAAGACGTGAACCATCTTCATAGAACAAAAAGCCCAGGGTTACACCTTAAGCCCCTTTCACATACGAAGAGGTAAGCGCTGCGCTCTGAAACAAAGCGGCGCTACATCGTCTGACGCGGACAAATTTAAGGTTTTTTCCGTGTCTGCCACGCCACATAGAACGACAGGAGATCCAGATGAATGTAGTGTTAGCGTTTTTTTAAGACTGTTCACAACTTACATGCGCCTTACAGCCCCAAAGCAAAACAACAAAACGGAAACAGTACCATACACATCTTTATCTAATTCTCTATAAAGACTCAGCATGGCATGTGCCACTATTGTGATAATCTCTACAGAACAAGTAACTTAACTACTCACCTGCTGGCGGTACTAACACAATGCACCCATAAATAATAATAAAGCGCCGACCCACAGTGATGACGTGGTGCTTTGCCACGTCTGCTTCAGCGTGACGCCTGCCATTAAACGCGGTCTTACGTGGCTTACGAAACTAGTGATGTGCGAGACTACTGAGTTCCCTTTCCGATCTGATACCAAGTAAAATTCAGGCTGGTATCTGCGTGTGTTTGGAAAATCAAAATCAAAAGTGGTGTATTTCAAACTATACCTTCATAATGTATACAAACGTCAGACTTTTTTTGTTCTTATTGTTTACTTATGAACAGTTATCATACAAAGAATTTGTATGAATACCTGCATTTAAAAATATTCAATTAACAATAAAAATGTGTCTGATTGAAAATTATAACGAAGCTGAGAAACATTTTACAGATACATGATATTATTATTATTATTATTTATCTTATGTATGAAATTTTTTGACTTGTCTCCAGTTGCTGTTTTACTGCAAGTACGCTTTATATTTGTAAAGATACACCATAGTCTATATAATCCACTTTAGATGCTCTACAATCCGAACAAATGCGACTGTGTCATTTTAAGGATTTGGTGAATTCTCATCATTTAAACGTAGACACAAAAATCTAAGTCTAGAAGCAGCTGAAGACATTTCTATACAAACAAGCTTTTAATTAATTTTCTCATTGTTTTATATTATTATTTTATTTATATGTCTGGCTTTATTGTGAAGCACTTTTGGTTTTTATCTGTGAAAAGTGCTATATAAATAAATTTTACTTAGTTACTTACTTACTTTACACCAGCTGCTAATGGACAAGAAACACATGGATTGGCTAACTGTAGGCCAAACAGTCCTAATCTTCGGAAGGGATCGATCCCATCCAACTTCTGGCCAACCTGCCTCAGCAACACATGGGAATATAATTGGTTTATAATTGAACAGGTCTGCATAATTGTATTTCACAATAATGCAAAATAAAGTATGTAGAATACTTTTCAACAAGAAATTCTTGGTTAAAAAAATAAAGGAAATTACATTTTTGTTTTACATATGTAGTCTTGCGAGGTCAAGTTGCCATGTCCACATGACATGGCATGTGGACATGGCACTACTGTGCAACATTCAAAAACATTTTTTTAGGTATTATTACTGTATAATTACTGTTCTGAAACTCCTCACTGCCTAATGATACTGCTTGTCACACTCACCACTATTTGTTTCCTGCATTTAAACCACGGGTCCCTCCTGATAAACTCATGCACTCTGGAAACTAGACTTGCTTCGCAAGGGCCAGAACTTGGGTAAGCTAGAGTGGTGCAACACTGCCATAAACATCACCTCTGACACCAATGTCTATAAGGCAAACTGTTTTTTAAACCATACCACTGGCAGAGCGGATATTTGGTGGCCGTGTTAGGATAAGAAACTACCTGCGCAGTGGAAACTGTGCCCTAATTTATCTGGTTATGCATTTTATGGTTGTTCCAGGCCCAGAGGTAAACACTTTGGCATCAGAAAGTGAACATTCCCACACAGAAAAGAACTGGCCACATTTGAATCAGGAGAAACATATACAGACACTATAGGTGTTCCAGGAGGAGTCCTAGATTAGTTTAAAGTCAAATAGCATCAGGGGTTTGAATCTATGGTTTGGTGGGTCACTGTAATTAAAAATGTTGATTGGATAAATTACCAGATTATAATCAACAAAGATTCTTGATTCACAGTAGTGGGATTTTCAGAAAAGCTGCAGGCATCTTCTCTGATAGTATGGTAAAACAGAATGGCATTAAATATGCTGTTGGATGAGAAAGGTGGAGTAAGTAAAATGTTCAGATTTACCACTGATGGATCTGTGACAAGAGCATTAGCAGGATTAAACACACTAACAGAGGAGCTGAAAACTCAGAGGTGGAAAATCCATTAGACTAGATGGAGCACTCTAATCTCTTCTGTGTTAGTCTCCGTTGCAGTTGCAGTTACTATTGCGTCCTGTGCCTGAGGGGATGGGCATAAAGGCTCATCACTGTTCTTTTGAGAAGTCCATAGAAGGAAATGTGTCATTGTGTGACAGTTTTAAGGCAACGGATGGTGGTATTGATAAAACATAATAAAAACAGACTCAAAGACTGATAGAGACTGCTGTGGTGAAGACGTACCTGTATCACCTGGACCAGTGTGGTCCATGTGTGGACATCATGAGCTGGAGAACAGAGATTCTGAAGACGTAAAGGCAGCAGCTGAAGTTTAAAGCACTTAGTACGAGCACAATGACAGTCCTAACCAGAAGAGCCAGAAGAAACAGAGCTTAGCCTTGATCATATGAATGCATATGTACATTCATATAATTTATCTACCTTGCAAGAATAAATGCTCCAGTTCTTGACAGATGTTCATTTTTGTCAGTTTTTATTCTGACAGACTACATTCCTGATCATTTTCATCTCATACTGGTCCTTGTTTCCACCATAGCCCAAAAGCTGGTTTGTGGCTGTGAGTAGAATTACAAAGATGCCTGGCTCTCCTGTTCAACATAAATATAAACTAAAATGTATGACGTCATGTTATCACATGAGCTGTGATTCATTTACCTATTTGTTCTTGCATGCTTTGGCATATTTAAAATATAATATTATTTCTTTAATGTACTATATTTTCCAATATGAAAATACAAGTGTGTACACATGATATAAAGAAATGTAGTGAGATTCCATTTCAGAGGAAAAATGAATAAAAAGCTTACTGCTGACCTTAATGAAATAGCTCGCCCTCCCAATGGGCCCAACATCATCAGTGTAGTTGAGGAAGTCAATGCTGGCCTCAGTCAAGCCATAACCCTATCCTTGAAGTTTCTTCATTTTCATTTCATACTCCTCCTTTGGATACCTCAACTTGTGTTCATGAAATTCAATAGCCAGCTTTTCATGGATTGTGAGTCTTCTGTTCCTGTGAGCAGTGCTGGCAAACAACATAGCTTCTGAGGATGTAGAAGCCTTGCAACTCTGCAGCTCTATCCATTTGACTTCCACCTACACACAAGAACAGTTCGTATGATCAAATGAACACATTAAATGAGACAGTTGTTGATGACAAATAATAGTCTAAAATGAGAGAAAGGCTAAATCAATGCACTCAATTCAGGTGTGTGTGATCCCTCGTCTCAACTGTCTAGATGGTCATCATCTGGTATGTTCTCCAAAAATTGTTGGTTCTCCATTATTCCTGTCAGCAATTCATCCAACTGCACCGCATCCTTATTTGCAGGTCCAACACCAGCCTTAAACCTCCCTCTTCTGGCTTCTGCAGCAGCTTTTTTTACATTTATTTTTGTATTCTTCCACAAAACCTGTATAACATAAAACATGTAATGGGAATCCATTAATATCACATAACAGTTATAGACGTAGGGCTACTAACAAGGTTCCATAAAGTTAACAATTCTTACCTGAAGTTGGTGATTTCTCATTGTAGAAGTTTGTTCATTTGCATTAAACTCATTACGGATAGCTTGCCATGCAGTCCTTTTCTTGGATTCCACAACAGATGTGTGCTGTTTGTCTTCAATGATGGGCTATCTGGAGACTATTGTCTTCAAAGTGTTTTCTCATGCTCAGTGAAGTTTTTTGACTGCGTAAAGACAACTGGATTATTAGGAACTGATTAGCAATTCTAAATTAAGGCCTACTCTTGGTCTAATCTAAACCCTGTCTGGGAAACCGCCCCAAAAATCTATGAAAAGATTCGAAAGATGGGCCTAAAACTTAGTCTGTGTGAAGATGGCCTTGGAAGCTGTGAGTGTGTGTTTGTGTGTGTGTGTGTGAAAAGGATGGGAGGGATGAGTAAGTGATACCAAGGAGCCACCAATCTAAAAGAACGTCTGACTTCTCAAATGTATGTCTTAATAAAAGAAATTGCATTGCGCAAACCCAGCGTGTTAAAGAGAAGAAGTAAAACTAAGTATTTTTGTGTAACTGAATTAAAAGGAGACGATGTGGAAATGGATGTTCACATGAGATGAGCAGTTCAGAACACTGGACCTAAGAGGTTGACAGTTGGAAATTCCAGTAGAGATGCCAGAAGGATCATCCTCAGCCCAAACTGTGAACATGCAAATTAGTTTAGTATTTTTTTGGCTTTTTCTCTGCTCAGTTTTGCCGTGTGATTTAATAGAACCAAAAGGATTTTTGATTTCCACTCAGCACGGAACACAGAGAGAAGTCCATCTTCGGGCCTGGGTGTGCTCATCCTCGCTCCTCACTCTTGTTTTGTTTTTTTTAAATCAAAAACTACCACTGCTTTCATACCGTAACCATAGCTTCAATTTTGTTAGCTTGGTGGACAAACTTCAAATTAGCGTCTTTCTCACCATCTCTTCCTCAGCTATTTGGAATAACCCAGACCTCACAGTCACTAACAAACATTAAATATCATCTCTCGGAGAAATAAAGGAATTATCATCATGTCCCTTTAACTCCCTATATTTACATCCTGGGAGACCTATCAACATTACAGTTACAAACTTTTACAACTATTATTCCCCTTACAGCTTTTATTGTTGCCAAGAAGATCATCTTCTTAAACTCAAATAAACAACTTAAACATTTCACAGTGGATGCATCACGGTCCGGGGTCAGTGACCCAATATTTTGTGTTTTGTATTATTTATAGTCTTTGATTTCATTATTATTTGTCATTTCTAATCCTCCTGGTTATGTCTGATTACTCCCAGCTGTGGTCTCCTCCTGTGTCTTATTTACTCGTTATTCCTTGGTGTATTTAAGCCCTTTGTCTTCCTCTGTTTGTATCCAGATGGTTTGTGTATCATTCATACATCTTAGGGTCTATGTTTTATGTCCCAGATTTCATGCCTCAATTTTTTAGTTTCTTTTTACTTGTTTTCAGTTTTTCTCCCAGTTTTGTCACAGAGCGGCTGTGTGCAGGCAGAGGAAAACCCAAAATGCAGACAAGGAGGCAAAAAGTGAATTCAAAAGCAGCTTTATTGCTGACACAAAGGAAAACGTTACAAAACTAAACTGGAAAAATAAGAACTAAACATACGACGGGGCACATACGGAAACAGCCATGAATGAGGGAGATCACGACATGGGACCGAGGGAGACGCTGACATAAATACAAAGAAGGATAACGAGGAAACGAGAACACACAGGGAACACAGCTGATACGAATGAACACAATGCCACAGAGGAACTAAACTGAATGCAGAAACATAAGACTTTCGCAATAAAACAGGAAACTGGAATATTAGAAGTGGGCGAAAGGCAGAAGAAGAAGCATGGGAACACAAGGGAGAAAGAGAGAGAGAGAGCAGACATGACGGGCTGGGGAACATGAACGAGGGGAAACAAGGCACAAGAACTCACAACTATATAAACACAGATACACAGGGGCAAAGACACAAGGGGAAATCTAATAACCAAAAACTAAACACAACAAGCTAGGGACCATAGAACAAACTTTAGACTAACAAAGTGGAGTCAAACCATAATACAAAATGACAAAACACAAGAAAACTCAAAACGCTGGGTCAAATGACTCAGGATCGTGACAAGTTTAGGTCTTGTCAGTTTTAGTCATTGTCGTCCTGCGTTTTTGGTTATGATTTGCTCCATTAGAATTAAAGGCATGATTTCAGTTTAAGTCCACATGTCAGTGTCTGC
>VURO01030485.1:2702-14991 GCA_015108175.1 Pelvicachromis taeniatus | reverse complement strand
CAAGCTTTGAACCCTGCGGCTTATTGTCCGGTGCGGCTTTTCTAAGGCTTTTTCATGATTTTTGTGACATCGTAAGAGGATTTGTTTTGGTTTGTTCCGCCATTTTGCCTGGCGGAAAGGCATGTGATCAGACACGGAAAAGAGTGATATGTTGGTCACATGTCCGTCCGCCAACCAAAGTAGGCACTACTTTGTACGGCACGTACGAATTAGCACGAAAAAGAGACTAGATTAGCAAGCTGGCTCTGGCTGGCCCTGTACCCATATCTGCAGCAGGTCTCCAAGGTGAACAGCCTCTGGCATGTTAGAACAAGGCAGCTAAGGGAAGTCGGCAAGTCAGATCCATAACTTCGGGATAAGGATTGGCTCTAAGGGCTGGGTCGGTCGGGCGGCGGTGCGCGGCCCACTTTGCGGGGCTCTTCCGAGGCTGGTGGAGCAGTCGCTCCGTTGCCCTCCACCTGCAAGGCGGGCCGTGCACCGCCGCTACTAGCAACTAGCCCGCTCGCTATCGCTACTAGCCCGCTCGCTAGCGCTACTAGCCCGCTCGCTAGCGCACCTGCGGCTTTTAGTCTGGTGCGGCTAATGTATGAACAAAATATGATTTTTTCATAATTTCAAGTTGTGCGGCTAATATTCAGGTGCGCTCTGTAGTCCGGAAAATACGGTAAATGGAAGCGAGGACGGCGAGTAGATTATCGTTTAAATACGAGGTACGTGAAATGAAACAAAGCCCACAGAGCACCAGAAGACAGATTCATGACAGAGATGGATCTGAGAGGAGGGCGAGGCGTACCTCCAAGCAGATGGTTGTCTGGGCCGTCATCAGCCCTGCTCTGAGTAATGGCCGTCACCCACCGCCTAACCGAGCCTCACAGGAGCGCCCTACAGATGTTCGCCTTGTACACAACGGGCTACCACGAGCACAGGCCAGATGAGCAGAGGCTACATTAAATCTGTTAATGCCACATTGAGCTTCAGTTGTAGCTGGCAGAGAGTGATTGGACTTATTTAAAAATACTGCACAGCGTCCTCCACAGC
The DNA here is from genome assembly GCA_015108175.1 of Pelvicachromis taeniatus. NCBI lineage: Eukaryota > Metazoa > Chordata > Actinopteri > Cichliformes > Cichlidae > Pelvicachromis > Pelvicachromis taeniatus. The sequence continues at coordinate 13,953 of VURO01030485.1, read as the reverse complement.
TCCGAGTTTGGGAGATTTTTGTCATCTTTAGGATTAATTTTATCCTTTGAATTGAAACAGATGTGTCACCGGTGAACGTGACCCACCTCGGACCACCGCGGTGATGAATATCTCGCTGCTCGTCTCTACGGCGAGCGTGAATCTCCCCAGAGCGGCTGTGCTGCTTTCTCACCTCCCGCCACACATTCTCCACCCTCACAATTCATCTAAGCCTATTCCTACCCCATAAAGGGGGTCAAACGCGGTATCAAGAGTATCAGGGAAAGTTATTTCAGTGACTCGTGCCAGCCTGGAAAACGCTCGAAGGCTTGGTCTCAATACATCACGGACCCGAGGTAAAGAAAAGCTAAAAATACCCCCCTGCCTCTTCCTTCTCCTTCTCCTTCCCTTCCTATCACCTTAAACAAAACGCCAAGGTTGGCAGAGCTAGCTTAAGAACATCTCCAGAGATGTCCTCCTAACAACTGTGCCCAACTCGCTCGGAGTCAGCGAGTTTAGCAAATTCAGCTCTGTTTGGTTAGTGAGCATGCAGGGGAGGGGGTGCAGGTATTTTTAAAACCCTGGCTACCCTCCAAGGAAAAAAGTTCAGCTACAAATGAGAAAAATCGAATTACAATACACTTATCATGGGGGGGGGGGCCTCACCGCGATGGGAGGCATCAATCTATAAGCTATTAAGTTGAAGGGTTACTTGAGCGCTCCAGTTTAAACGTGGCACACGGTGGTTTGTGGCTTAATTTAAGGCTTTTTATGGCGATGAAGGTGTAGGTGTATATGGAGGAGCTTCACTGGTCCAGCAGTGAGTCTCATCCTTAAAGGAGCTTCATTTTCTTCCCTTTTTGTCAGTCTACAGTAATCATCATTTTAATCAAAAGAAATCCAGATTACCAATGAACCCAAAGTGATGGGCCGCACCCTTGAAGCGTTCGGCCTCCCTCACCGCCAGCTCTCCGAGTCCTCCCTGGCACGCGCCGGGCTGCGTGCTCCGCAGCTGAAATATTAAAGGGCCTCCTTTGAACTGTCACGGCGTATTGTTTTCCTACAAGCTTCCCTTTTGTCATCTTCGTAGCTTTTACTGCCTCTGTCAGCAATTTAGCGAGCGGCCAAGGTCGCTGCTGTTATTCCCCGGCCTCGCATGTGCGCGGGGGGCTGGAGGAGAGCGCCTCCGACAAAGGAAGGTCGTCCTCCCTCGGCGCTGATGACCGCATTATTATTTCCAGTATGAACCTTCATGAGCGTAACTGCTGTCCAAATCAGAGCGCAGCGCTCTACGTGTTGTGACACGTTGGCGCGATTTGGCTGCGCTCTGTATTTCGAGCCACGTTGGTGAGCGACGGCGTTGCATTTCCCTAACGTGCTCCGACGGCATGAGGCGTGGACTCCATCCAGTCTTTTGTCCCATCTTATTACTTTCCACACCTCCTCCTCCTCTTTTTCTTCTTGGTGATCTCTGGAAAGGCGATTTGCTGATCAGGAAGGTCAACAAAAAACGTGACCTCGCCGTGGCAGAGGAGTTCAAAGAAAAGCGTGTGATTAACCCCTGCACGCAACTGACAAGTGCTCACCTCCCCTCATTTAAAGCTCACACTTCAGATCTGTCATAGCAGCAACTCGGGGTGAACGCCTTTGATGAAAAATGTAGGTTAAATACACCGAGGAGCAGATCTTATTAGCGTTCCCCCACGAGAGGAGTAGTTATTTGATCTGCACTCGTATTGCATAACCAGACGCAGCGAAAGAACGAGACGTGGAGAGAGAGAGAGGGAGAGAGAGAGGCTTGAATAATCCATGTTTGTTTCAGGAAGGCATATTCTCACTCGCCCTCTGTTGATGAGACTCCAATCAGCTGTAATGAGAGCCCAGATCTAATTTAATAACCAGCACATCTGAAGAGTACAGGCTAAATGTGACGCCAGCATGAGCGTGCTGTGCACTATTGTGATGTGAACCAAACCCCCGTCAAGTCTAAGACGTTTTCACGTTTTCACAGTGACAGTTGGCACAGTTTGTTTGCATGTGCGGAACAATTTTGGCTTTAGTTTATATATAAGCGCCTTCCAGAGTTTTCAATTATTCCCATTAGTTATATAAAACTATTCTGCAGGTCTGATTACTGCCAGACCTGCAGAATAACATTAAATAGACCCTGTTTAACAAAGTGAAGCAGGCAGCACACTATGAAGCACAAGTGAGAGACGAGGTCACTGACATCTGTCAGTCTGGACAGCTTTACAGATCCATTTCTAAAGCCAGTGAACCACAGTGAGCGGGAATATCCACACGTGGAGCTGAACCTTCCCAGGAGCGACCGGCTGAATGAGTGCATCGACAGCCCATCCACGAGGTCACAGGAGACCCCCAGACAGCACCTGAGGAACTGCAGGCCTCGCCTGCCTCCGTCTCACTGGAACGGCTCAGCGACGACAACATGAACATTCTGGAGCGACCCAATCAAAGTCCGGATTCGAATCCGGTTCAGACGCTTTGGCCTGACCTGAAACGGGAAGTTCATGCTGGAAAACTCTCCAATGTGGCTGAATTCAAACACTTCTGCCATTTCCTCCACAGTGTTGTGAGAGGCTCGCCGCCAGTAATCGTTAAAGGTGCAACAACCAGTTATTAGGTTAAAGGGAAATTACATTGTAGCATTTGCTTGATATGAAACATGTAAATGTGACAAATCTGCAACAAACTGAGAAATCATAAATACCATTTCATAGCACTGTTTAATTATTAAAGGACTGGGACGAAGGGGGGTGGTCTGCAGTTGAGGAATAAAACGGTCCATTTTCAGTTGATCTGATTCCTCGGCTCGTCTGGGGATCCTTTTTCCTAGCTAACCAGTCGGCTGCAGCCGCTTTACGTGTGGTTAAACTCGTCGCTTTGTGCCAGATAAGCGTCGCCATCGCTTCCTTCGTGTATCGGCTCACGTTATCGCTGAGAAATAACTGGGAGCAGCTTCATAAAACCCTTTCTTTAAGAGCCATTTTCAGAGCTTTTTATTATTTTTTTTCATTTTTCTCGTTGGACTCGCACTGCTGTGCTCGTGGGCGCCGCGTATGAGCAGCCTGCCTCCCCTCCCGCGCGCAGAGCGGCCCGTACCATCCAGCAATCTGTACATTTGGCAGGAAGATGAATGCTATCGCCGTCCCCATCAGCCACACACACACAAAAGCACACGACGTACAGCAGGCGCGCTGCTTTCACAAAATAGTTTTATTGGTAAAAAATAGAACTACTTGCACAAGCACATTGAGACAACTGTATCAGAACTTGTGAACTGTTCATCATCACAAATATGCTCCGGCAACGTAAGAAGTGCTAAAGCATCCACAAAAATAAGCTGCAGTTATCAAAACCATAAGTCAACGTGTTGGTACAGGATACGCGGGAGAGCTGAACTCTTTTTAGGACCTCGCCACTTTGCACTCTGGCCATTTATAAGCTAATGAAATCGCGTGCTGATGATCAAGCTGCACAGCCACAAAAAAGAGAAACTTCTAGCTAATTCTTTTCCCCCCTGCATAATCGTATCACACCCAAAGGCTTTCCCTTTGTTCTCCAGAGTGCCAGCTGTGTGATGTATTTGTCCTGGTCCACAGAGCCTTGAGTGCTCAGCCATTTGAACCGAACTGCTGTCAAATAACGTAAGTAAAGGTGCACTGAGTCGTCTTCTTATAAAGAAGATATGACATGAACGTGGTGTATCTTATATTGAACCAAAATGAAGGAATCCCGGTCCTTCGGTAGAAAACAAACCTAAACGTATTACAAATCCAGACGCTTGTGTACGGTTGTCGCGGACCTGCAGTGAACTGGAGTTCCTGAAACAAGCTTCATTTATTTTCCACGCGCGCTTTCCTCCCGAAACTCGCGCACCTGGCCGAGTCTCGCTGTGCTTTGAGGAATAAAGAGGATTTAAAATAACCCTCGAAAGCCGCACCGGACTGCACACAAGCGCCGAGTCGAGACTTAGTCTGGCTGAACGGATCACAAACCCATAAAACATTTGCTAATGTATAATTCATGTACAAACGAGTCGTTAAAAAAATAAACAAAAGGAACTTCGGATATTATTAAAACGTGTCATCATGAGACCATTTGGCACATTCTCAAAACACACAACGTGTCAGGATTATTTTGATGACTTGGCACATTCTTCACTTTGTTTATTGCATTGGTAATGGTGCCTGGGCAGTGAGCGGTTGTCAGGAGGGCCAGTTCAGCTGGGAGCAGTCTGAGCTGGGCAAGACGGGCTAAGCCGGGGCGGGGCAAAAAAAAAAAAAAAAGACCCCGTGGAGCCGGCAGCAGCTCCCACGGCGTGTCCCGTGGTGTGCCGGCAGCAGCCTGCAGGTGGCGAGCGGGGCTTAGCCATCTGCTCTCCCCCAGGAAGCTGCATTCTTATGAGAGAGAAGGAGAGCGTGTGCACTTCTATACAGCACTGCCAAGGCCCGTCTCAAGCACAAAAACAAGTCCTCCCATTTTCTTACCTCAGAAAATAGAGTGCACGGTGAATGTGAGAGCGCGCGCGTGCGTGCGTGTCAGAAGGACATGCTTTCAACATGCATCAGTGTCCTCGTGTCAATCAAATGGTGACACGGGGAGACGAGGGCGGCTGGTAGGTAAACGAGGACGTCTGTGGAGGAAATTTAAGACACTGAGACCCTTCTGCAGGAGCAGGCTGGTGGTGTGTGCGCAATGCTGACGTGCGTGAAAAACAAGTCGCATATGGAGAATGACTCAAATCATTTTTAGCCACACGGCTACCCGGTCGACCGTGACTCAGGAAGCGTCTCCTTATCGGCTTTGTTTTTCCCTCTGTGCCACTGCACCATTAAACATCTGTTCATCCATGTGAGACCGCATGCACCCATAGACGCCGTGACCACGGCTTCTGCTTCATGTCACTGGTTAATAAAGGGGATTAGTGAAAGTAGTGTGAGCAGAGGCTCTGATGGAGCCGTGGCATGCTTATGGCGAGAGGAAAAACATGCCCCCCCCACCCAAAATAAAACAACTTGACTTGATTGACACGCACATCAATGCCCCCAGACGATGCTTGAATGCCGTTTCCATGGCAGTGTGGAGGTGGATGACAGGGGAGTAAAGCACATGCAGAACGCCGGCGTGTCGGGAGTGTTTACTGCATACGGGGAGACGCACGAGCGCATGTGTGAACGTGTGGGCGTGAACGTCTGGGATGCATGGAGGTGGCTAGCTGCTACTTACAGGCAGACTGTGTTTGTTTGGATGGAGATATGAGACGGTCCACTCTGCTGCTGCTGCTGCTGCTCAAGTATTGGATCACGCTCTTTTCAATTTCTCTCCATCTCTCTCATATTTCCACCCGCAGAGAGAGACGCAGGCGTCGGGCTTGCCTGCGTCTTCTCTCTCAAATCCAGCCCAGCAGCCCACCTCCTCCTGACAGTCCTCTTTGAACACTTACAGCAGGGTAATGTTTCTACAGCTCTTCAGGCACAGGCTTTGTGTGGCTATGTCTCAGTCTTCTACCAGGCATTCTGCTGTATTTGTGCTCCACACGGCATGCTTTAGAGTATCAACGTCATTCTAGTAGCTAACAAAAATACGACCATTTATTTCATCGGTCAATTCCATGTTGCATTCTAGTGGACAAGCATACGATAAAGTACAATGGCTTGCTATGTGAGGGTCTCCACCTACTGCTCTTGGGCTTCATATTGCCTGTTTTGTCAAATGAGAGGAAGGACTGAACGATTGTAAATAGCAGCTAAATGATTGTTTTTTTGTTTTGTTTTTTTTCCTTCAATTTAAACCTTTGGCCAGGAAAAAAAAAAATCTCCACTCCAGGCTTCCTTATTTGCTTAATTCATTCTGCACTGAGCTCCAGTGTCTGCGTTTGGTTAGCAGCTTCCTCTGCTCTGCAGCACCTGATCCTGGTATCCTGGCTCCCTGCTCAGGGAATACCTCCACGGCTTGTGCTCGCAAAACAGAAAAGAAGATGGAGCAGAAGGAAAAATGTGATTTCAAAGTTGTTGCCCCTCCTCTCCATCCTTGAGTAGATCCTAGTGCGTAGCATAAGCGGTGATGTTTCCCCTCGGGCTCGTCTCCCTCCGGCGTGCACGACGCGGCGTTATTACACGTAGTCCTGCAGGCTGTAGCCCGTCTTGTTGTCTAATGGGGAGAGAGAGCAGTACTGGTGCTGGAGCTCCTGCTGCTGCTGGAGCAGCTGCTGCTGCTGCTGCTGGAGAAGCAATTTGTCAGGGGGAGGGAGGAGGACCAGATCCTGGGGTCCGTGTCTCTTTCCCGAGCAGGACATGCAGAAAATGGACCCCCCCACAAAGAGGAAACCTGCGGAAACAAAGGCAACGTACACAGCACCTCCGGGCTCAAACTTATTGCTCTCGGGAACGCTGGAATCCAGGAAGTTGGTGATGACCTCGTTGGTGAACCAAGACGCGGGCACCAGACACAGAAAGCCTGCAGCGACGAAGCAGCCGCCGCTGGCGATGGCGGCGTGTCGCTTGGAACGCCGTCCCCCTCCCCAGCGCGTGCATTTTAGTCCCAGTGAGGCGAGGCAAAGGCCCATGGCAGCCAGTACGCAGCACAGCACCATAGTGGTGCGAGCAGTCTGCAAGTACGCGGGTAGTGAAAGCACCGAATACTTAAGTGTGCAACTAAACATGCCTGTGCTGTACCATGTGCAGTCCATCCACAGCCCCTGCATCTGGGAGATAGCTGTGATGATGTTGGAGCCCACGTCTGCGCTCACCTTCCAGTTAGGCAGCAGAGTGGCCACCATGGCGCCCATGATGCCCAGCAGCGCCAGGACAAATCCAAATATCTGCATGCCCGTGGATGCCATGCTGCTTTTCAAGTCGACGCTGCTGCTGCCGCCGCCTCAGCCGTCGTCCTCTCCAGGCAGCATTCACCCCGCTCCGGCACTGCTGCTCGTGGACCCCCGCTGCCCACCGCCTCCTTCCCACCCCTCCTTTGGTGGTGCACCAGCTGCCAGTCAGAATCCCCCAGCTCCTCGGCTCCTCAGCTGCAGCTCCACTGGGCTGGAGGAGAGAGACGGAAATGAGAAATTCACATCTCATTCACCTCACACAAGCACACTTTTGTGTGTGTGTGTGTCTGGAAACAAAGGACAGCATCAAGCCCTGGCGCTAAGAGCTGGCTCCCGCTCACTGTAGGTAAGCAAAGCACCGGCGGCCGCGGTGCGCGTGTGCTCCTCTGCCTTCACAGAGCCGCTGTCTGTGAGGAAGAGGAGTTTGTGTTTGAGGTATGTGCCGTGCTCAGTAGTCACAGTGTGTGGACTCTGAGCTGCAGTGCCTTCACTCCACGCACACACTCTATTTTCTACCACTTTGATTTCAGCGCTGTCTACCTAACACACTGAGACTAGCCTTTAACGACTCACGCAGCCCCGTCTAAAGCGAGAACACCACTTATTAGTATTATTTATCATTATTTACTGGCAGAAATAAACTTTGAGAATTAAATCTTTTTCGCCTACGTTCCTATTGTTTTTCTTTAATTATTCTCGGACCTCCGGACACATCGCGGCGTTCTCATCCAAGCCAGCGGCTCGTTGTAACGGCCGGTGAGCGCGGACCACTTGTTTCCGTTTTGTTTTGCGGTCCAGTCGGAAGCAAAGCAGCGCTGTGGGAATGGTCTCTTACCCCGGCTGGTGCAGGGCTGGCGCGTCACGGTGTTCGCAGTGAATCCGGTAAACACGGCGGGCTGCTGCTGAGGGGGCGAGGGGCACGATTCATCCCGGACCGCGGAGCCGTTCGAGCCATCCATTTCCTTAGCAACAGAGCGGAGAGACCACACAGGCTCGGCCGGAGCCCGGAGGAATAACCGGAGCTCTCTCTCTCTCTCTCTCTCTCTCTCTCTCTCTCTCCTCGCCGGTTCGTGTGTCTGCGCGTGCGTGGGCTCGCGCGCTGGAGCAGAGCGGTCTCTGCCTCCCAACTTCAAAGAGGGCTCAAACCTCCCAGCTCCGCACCGCTACTGTACTACTGTCACCTCCTCCCACCTCCTCCCACCTCCTCCCAGCAGCCAGAACAGGACCGGAACTACTTCAATTACTGATTACTCGTCATTTTCAGTATTTTAGACATTATTTATCATTAACTTCACAAAACAATTAGGTGACGATCGATCGATCGATCTATCTAGATATATCTTTTTTTTGTTAATATGTTTACATGTCTTGGGTTTATATCAGAAATGTTTTTGTCTCTGAGAGCTTCAGGGACATAAAACTGCCCCAGATGACTTTATCTGCTTATTTATTATTTTTGTGAATTTGTTTTTGTTTAAATATTCTAGAACTTACTACAGCCGTGCGTGTTGTTACAGAAAGCTGTTTAATTTTTGTTTTTAGACAGGAGACGGCTTGGCGTATAAAGACTTTATGACACAATAACAGGGAAAATGCTGGTGCTGTGCAGTATAAACTGGCCGGGGTTTTTCTGCGTGGGGGGGGTGAAAGCATCACTTCTTGTGTTACCTTGTTTGACAGAAACCTGTACATTTCCCATTATTTATAATAAGCAGACTTTTGTGTCGTGCAGGATTAAATTAAAGACCAGTTACAGAAGAATGTGTGGCTCGTGGCTAAAGCGTTTATTTAAAGATGTCAGAAGTTCGACCGTGATGGGGAAAAAAATGCTGCTAACTAACAAAAGAAAACGATATTCATCCCATTGTTTCACTTGAGCTTTCTAGTTAATCATAATTCAGTGCTGCTGTTGTTAAAATGTATGCCTAAGTAATGGCTGAGAGGGCTAGATAAGATTTCCAATCATAGCCTGACTGTACCACAGGGAAGGGTGCTCTAATTAAGGCAGAAGAAATAGCTGCTATGATTGTGGCCAGATGAGCTGGTCACACTTTGGTATTGTGAGGCTTTGTTTTTCAGAGGCCAGAGGAGCATGTGTGTCCCGCCGTGCCAAAACTGACCCTCCCTGGAGCGTCATCAGCATCAGCATCAGTCAGCAGGATGCTAAAATTCACAGCTGCTCCCCTGTCTTTGCCCATCTTTCCTCCCTTCTCTGTAGAGGACGTAGAACAACGGGGGGAGTGGCTAGGACGGCCTTGATTCATGAATGACAAAGAGGACAAAAGAGCGAGAGAGGAAGAAAATCAGGCAGGGTTTAATAGAGCCCGTATCCTGATATCCTTGGAGATGCACATGTGCGTTGCTTTGATTTTTGCTGCAAAGGCAAAGGAACAAAAATGGCCGGCTGTGGGAAATAGTTCTGCTCGTGTCCCAGCTGCAGTACAGGCGCCAGGTATCGGACACGGTGATGCGTAGTCATTATGTGGAGATGGTTTGGTACCAATTGATTTGTTTAGCTATTGATCCGCTTGTTTATTGCTACCCAGTGCGCTCTCTCCAGCCTCCACTGTCTTTCCTGTAAACTGCCCCTCGGAGACCCTGGTCTTAAAATGAGACGTGGGGATGGTGCGCACAACGTTGGCTCCAGTGTGATGCCGGTGTCGACCTTCAGCGCTACACTCTTACAATTCCTCGTGGGACGCACCTGCAGCGAGATGAGGCATTTTGCAGTTTTCTACAGGCGCACTACAATACGGCGTGCGGGACCCGTCTCCTGGTAACTGATGAGATCTTAAGTGCTGATGCTGCTGTTCTGTTAGAAGAGAGATAAATAAATAGATTATAGAGGGACTGGATGGAAGGGGAGAAGAGCAAAAATGCAGTTCACAAATACCCGGTGGGTGCAGATGTGACGCTGTGATGTGTGAAGATTTTGCGGCCTATTATAAGCCCGGTCCCTTTTTATTTTATCACCTTACAGCAGAGCTTTCTGCAGCGTAGCTGTGAGGCGCCGTCGGCCCAGCCGTGCTTCCTCTCGCCCGCACGAGGGGCTTTTATCGTTCACTTTACGCTTTCCCCCCCCCTTTTATGTCCGCTCTTGCGTAATTGGTTTTCAGGCTCATCACCTCGCAACAGCGATTTGTTCACAGTTCCCATGCAAGGTGTCTTGTGATAGCTGCGATGTTGCTGTCACTGCAATCTTGTTGCGGAGCGCGGCCCGAGTCCAGTTTCACCCTACGTGACATGTGCAAACCTGTCTCAGACCAAACACTTGTGACATTTTGTCAAATTACCGGCATATTAAAGACTCTCTTCGGGCTGCTCCGTGAAGCAAGTGGCCGAGCCCGGGCTGAGGTTTTTTCAGTCCTTCTTTCTCCCGTGCTATCATCAGTAAATTTCACATTTTTGGGCAAAGTTCAAGCTTTTCTATGACGAAAGTTTCTCTCCAAGGAGCTGATCTCGTCAGAGGCTGGAGTGTCGAATGTCCTGTGTGCATGCCAACGGGCAATTTCATGGGAAGTATGCTGGGCTGCCTGCACAGGAAGCCCTGAGCCCTTCCTTCTTAAACCCTTCAAGCAATATCAGCCTGGTATATTCAGTGGCATTGACTGCTGCCTTCTCCTCTCCGAGAGGCTGTCTGCCTCCACTGATGTAATGGAGGTTGTCTTCCCAAGGTATTGTCATGATTAATGCAGCTCTTCCCTCTTCGGCTGCAGGATCTCTGTGAGCCTTTGTCTCGTGTATTCCCTGGCTGTATATAGCTCTCTTCCATCCCCCTGCTCTTTCTCCCAACCTGCCGTTATATAAGTGTCGGAGGCTCAGGTAGTGTAGTGGCTGGAGCCCCAGGGCCCCTGCCATCTCATCTTGGTTACGCTTAGAGGGACATGACAAATTACTGCTCACACGCAATTGGGAAAAGTCACCAAGAAAGACACATCGGAGATGCAAACGGGGAAAAGGAGAGCAGGAAGCTGTAATAGAGTTCCCTGCTGCTTTTGGAAGGTCAGACACATGAAATATAGTGCAAATGTGTTAATGCAGCTGTCTGATTATTGGGTCTGAAGTTGAGGACCAAAGCAGACATGTGACTGTTCAGAACGTTCTGCCGAGGCAGCCGCTGTACGCTTCATAAAGGGCGCCATTGTTGGTTGATCGGATTATTTGGGTTGCCATATTTGGAACAAGAGGCAGGTTCAGAGTTGGTGTAAATGTTTGAAGTCTTTGTTTTCCAAACGTAATCAAGTTATCTGACTGAAGTGTGTCAGACGAGAGGAATGTGTGTTTTTTTTTCTCCTAAATAAAACGACTCCTACACGCCTGCATGAAACGATTAGAGTGTGGCCAGCCTGCTCTGTACAGGTGATCCCCACTGCTACCTTTGTACAGCACGGGGGGGGGGGGGGGGGCGCCCCCCCCCCCCGG
>VURO01030484.1:15351-34696 GCA_015108175.1 Pelvicachromis taeniatus | reverse complement strand
AAATTGGCTTGGTAAGCTCAGTGAGCCCTGACCTACATACACAGATGAATCCAATTATGAGAAACAGTATTTAAGGGGGTCAATTGTAAGCTTCCCTCCTCATTGAATTTTCTCTGACGAGTAGCAACATGGGGGTCTCAAAACAACTCTCAAATGACCTGAAGACAAAGATTGTTCACCATCATGGTTTAGGGGAAGGATACAGAAAGCTGTCTCAGAGATTTCAGCTGTCTGTTTCCACAGTTAGGAACATATTGAGGAAATGGAAGACCACAGGCTCAGTTCAAGTTAAGGCTCAAAGTGGCAGACCAAGAAAAATCTCCAATAGACAGGAGCGACGAATGGTGAGAACAGTCAGAGTCAACCCACAGACCAGCACCAAAGACCTACAACATCATCTTGCTGCAGATGGAGTCACTGTGCATTGTTCAACCATTTGGCGCACTTTACACAAGGAGATGCTGTATGTGAGAGTGATGCAGAAGAAGCCTTTTCTCCACCCACAGCACAAACAGAGCCGCTTGAGGTATGCTCAAGCACATTTGGACAAGCCAGCTTCATTTTGGAATAAGGTGCTGTGGACTGATGAAACTAAAATTGAGTTATTCAGGCATAACAAGGGGCGTTACGCATGGAGGAAAAAGAACACAGCATTCCAAGAAAAACACCTGCTACCTACAGTAAAATATGGTGGTGGGTCCATGATGCTGTGGGGCTGTGTGGCCAGTGCAGGGCCTGAGACTCTTGTCAAAGTTGAGGGACGCATGGATTCCACTCAGTATCAGCAGATTTTGGAGACCAATGTCCAGGAATCATTGACAAAGCTGAAGCTGCGCTGAGGCTGGATCTTTCAACAAGACAACGACCCTAAACACTTAACAAAATCCACTAAGGCATTCATGCAGAGGAACAAGTACAGCGTTCTGGAATGGCCATCTCAGTCCTCAGACCTGAATATCATTGAAAATCTGTGGTGTGAGTTAAAGAGAGCTGTTCATGCTCGGAAGCCATCAGACCCGAATGAACTAGAGAAGTTTTGTAAAGAGGAATGGTCCAAAATACCTTCAACCAGAATCCAGACTTTCATTGGAACCTACAGGAAGCGTTTAGAGGCTGTAATTTCTGCAAAAGGAGGATCTACTAAATATTGATTTAATTTCTTTTTTGTGGTGCCCAAATGTGAAACATGAAAATAATCACAGGAAAGAATTTAAACAGACATTCCTAACACATTTATGTCTAAATACATATTAGCTGCCTAAGTTAATAATTAAGGACCCTGGAATGTATTTCATACCTTTCTTGCTCATTTGTGACTTCTTGGCTTTAAATATATTATCTTCCCCTGCTGGTACTGCAACTTCTGCATACGTGTCCATTTCACACTTTCGAGAAACAAAGCATGAAATGGTGGACAGGTGTTTCTGTTACATGCTTTGTAGTGATATCAGGTTGGGCTGTAGGCTATATTTTATGTTTTGTTATGTTGCGGCATTAATTAACAGATACAATATGTCACTAAATCATGCATGTATAAGAAACATCTGTAGTGTTTTCAGCCTTTGAGCGTAGGTTTATAGTCTTGACCAAAGTGTTAAGCATATAATTTTTGTGAAATTATGTCCTCACATTTCCAGTTCACGTGTTTCAGATCTATTTATTTCTCCCTCATCTTGTCCTCTACAGCTCTGTATCTCATTCCTGCTCCTATCCAGCTTTGTATTTGCTGTGCACACATTAGAGCAGTCAAATCAAATCTAAAGGATTTTATTTTTAAATCTCTCTTGTAACAATACTCCACTAACATATTTTCTGAAACATGTTTCATACATTATATTTCAAAAACTAAAGGTCCTGATGGTTCAACATGACTGTTTTCCCATAGGTGTTGATTACTGTTACATATTTATTGTTTTTTATAGCTTTAGAAAAGTTTAGACTTGTGTTGTTGATGTGGCCATGTGCTGCCTTTGGATCTACTGATTATCAGATACTAGTAGACATCCCTGGAGCAACTGCGTTCTTCTGATCTCACATCTTTGCCTAATTCACTCCTTGCTCAAACCACTATCCCTGAGCTCCCTGCAGTGCACTTTGTATCTTGCAATCTTGCCGACCTTTGTCATGACGCACATAAATAACCCTCTGGGCCTCAAAATCTGAGTCATGTTCATGAAGCGTAACAGTTCTGATTTACATTTTTAAAAAGTAAAAATTAGTTTAAGAGGATTCAGAATATGATTTATGTTTAGATCTTTCGACCCACTCACGTCCAGTTTCCTCTGTATTTTCTGTAATTATGCTTTAAACCTCATATTCTGTGAGTTTCAGTGAAGGTGTATGATTGATGTTGATGATTGATGGTATTAGATGCTTTTCTGTGGGCTGTAAACCTCTCTGGCCTCTTAATAAGTTACATCTCGCTTATATTGGGTTGGATCACCTTTTGCTTTCAGAACTACATTAATTATACATGGCATAAATTCAAAAAAGTGCTGGAAACATTCCTCAGATGTACACTTGGTACTAAAGAGCCTAAATTTTGCCAAGAAATTTCCCACACACCATCAAACCAGCCTGAATCATTGATATGAGACGGGTTGGATCCATGCTTTCATGTTGTTTAGAACAAATTCTGACCCTACCAGCTGAATGATCCAGCACAAATTGAGATTCATCAGACCAGACAATGTTTTTCCAACCTTTGATTGTCTGATTTTGGTTATTTTCAAATTATACAATCATGTTTTATGTTTTTAGCTTCCTGTAAACAGGTATACCCAATAAAGTAGCAAGTGAGTGTATTTCTTATTTGTCTTTCTGGGTTTGTAGCTCCAAACTTACACAGTCTTGGGGAAGTATTTTCAAAGCAAAAGCAAACAATGCATCAGGCTGCAGCTGCACCAGCTGCTTAATGAACGGGTGAGGCAAACAAATTTTAATATCAACATGCTACAATCTGAAGAAAAACCGATCCGACAGAGACTTACAATGCTTCTAGATGAGAATTCTCTTAAAAGGGTGTTTGAATTCACTGAGAAGGTAGCACAGCTGGAGAAGTCTAAGACCCGCGAACAAAGGAAGTTTGACTTACTTGTTGTGCGCTGGAAACCACAGCAAAATATGGAGAGTGTCCTCAGCGGCCAGAAGAGAGAAGGATGCCACACCGAGGATGTGGACAAATGTGTGAAGAATTTTCTGACAGACAACTCACCCAAACAGAGAAACGCATCATTGCTAAAGGGTTGAATTTTGCTGTGAGGCCAAGACAAATCCTGCTAGTGAAACTGATCACACCCACAGAAACAGCAATTCGAAACAATAACATTGCAGACGTGAAAGCAGAGCAACTAGGGACGAAGGTTTCGGCCTGTCTCAGCAATACAAAGCCCCCGGCATCCAACATCAGCATGGAGGAGAGGAAGGTACTCACGTCACTTAGTAATGACAACAACATTATCATCCTTCCGGCAGACAAGGGTAGGTGCACTGTTTTGCTAAACCAGAAAAAGAACATTTTGTCACTGCTCAGGGACGAAAACACTTATGAGCTCCTGAAACGAGACCCAGGAAGTGGTTACAGGAAGAGGGTAAGAGACTGCGTGAAGCAGTTAGAACAAGACAATGCTGTTGACCAGACCTCATACTACAGGCTATACCCAGAGGAATGTACATCAAGTCTGTATGGTTTACTGAAGATATATAAACAGGGTGCACCTTTAAGACCAATTGTCTGTATGATCAACTCAGTCACCTATAACATCTGGCTTCAATCCTCAACCCATTGGTAGGCAGCTCTGAACACCACATCCAGAACACCTTGGACATTGTTGAGAAGTTGAGAGATGTCATTATGGAGGAAGATGAAACCATAGTCTCTTACGATGTTACATCACTCTTCACTTGCATCTCAGTCACAGAAGTGTTGAAGGTAGTTCGTAACAGATTACAGGATGACCCCAACCTCAGCAATTGGACCACTCTCAGCACCAGCCAAGTGTGTTTGCTTTTGGAACTGTGCCTTAATTCTACCTATTTCACATACAAGGGTCAGTACTACAGGCAGAAACGGGTAGGAAATGGGTTTGCCATGGGTTTGCCAGTTTCACCCATCAATTTGTACATGGAAGAAGTGGAAAAGAAGGCTTTGTTATCCTACCCTGGAAAGCCACCAAGTCATTGGTTCAGGTATGTGGATGACACCAGGGTGAAAATCAAATCTCAGGACGTACCACAATTCACAGATCACATTAACTCGGTGATGGGGGACATCTAAAAGCTGATGTGTACCGGAAACCAACGCATACGGATCAGTATTTAAGGTTTGACTCTCATCATCCACTGGAGCATAAACTGGGTGCATAGCGGCCAGGGAAGCAGAAGAACATCACATCAAGAAGGCCCTGAGTAAATGTAGTTATCCCAGCTGGACATTTGTCAAAGCTGGGAATGCACCTAAAGAAGGCTCCAGCCAATCCAGGAGAGAAGCACAACCGCTGCCTAAGCGAAATCAGAACTGCTGAAATGCATTTTTTCCCAAACACCACGTCTCTGTGGCTTTAAAAGCCCCCCCCCCAAACTCACCAAAAATTGGTCCACCCCAAGGATCGGGTCCCCCCAACATAAACAATGTGATATAATGTACCCTGTTAAGTGCCAGGATTTATACATCGGGGAAACCAAACGATCTCTGGCGAAGCAGATGGCACAACACAGAAGAGCCAGCTCATCAGGCCAGGACTCCTCTGTCTATTTACACCTACAGGCCAGTGGACACTCTTTCAATTATGTTATGCTGTTTATAAGATTGGGGAAACCTGCAGTCAGCTGAGACTGAAGAAGCCACTTGGATGAGTGACGAAACATTTCTCCCACTGAAAACGCCACGTCCAGATAAATCAACTTTTGGAGAATGCATCAGGAAGTACTAACTGTCTCTAATATGTCTGTCTGTCTCTACTATGGAAGAAGAAATAATGCACTGCAGAGTTGAATTGTTTTTACCTTTTTGATCAAACCTGTAGTACTCTGACAAGTAATACTTTGGATTTCAAAAGCGTCATAATCGTTACTTACTCCAGCATAACAAATAAAACTGACCATACATACAAAACAGCACAGAAAATGCCATTGTCTTGTAGCGGTGTGCTCCATACATTATCGATTTTTCACACATTTGGAGTAACAAATTGAAGAAGTAACAAGACCTTCCCCGGACAAACAAAACGGTGCTTGTGCTGCAGTAAGCATCATAAAATGGCACCAGGATCAATCGACGGAGTAATAAAGTGACATGTAATTTACCAACTTAAATAATTTCCTTTTTTAGTTCAGTTAGTTAAACTCTTAAGGTTGGTCAAGAATTCTTCCTCTGAGTACAATTGTAATTCAGCAGGACAGCAAAATCTTTTTTTCTTCTCCCTTGTTTCTTTTCAATTTTCTTTGTAGCTACTTCAATAAATTAAGTGAGGTGAATAAATCAAGCTGTACTAGAAAAGAGCGCATCAAGTTGTCTTTTAATTGTGACAAGCTTAAATGGAAGCTCGCCACATTGCTGTGTGAGCCTTGTAGACATTTGATACTATTGTTGATGGAAGCACATATTTCTAAAGGATATAAAGGTAACATAACCAAGTTCATTTAGTTTATATTGTTACCTGATTGTGCTACGTGTAAACACAGTCATAGTGCTGGCTTTAAAAAAATTAAAAAAAATTAAAAATTTCTTTGTGCATTTCCACAGTTGAAAAATTCTCTGAAGACTGATCTGTGTCTGGACCAGGGGCCTGACAATGACAACATGCCCATCTTGTATCTCTGCCATGGGATGACCCCACAGGTTAGTGCTCTCTTAAACGTTCTCTCTGCTTCACTACAGCATGGAGCAAATACTAAAACTGAATGTAATACCTATATATCTTAGGTTGTCTTACCCAAACCTGTTTTATCTTAGGAAAAATAACTTGAGCAACAGTCCCCGACGTTTTTAAATACATATTACACCTGTGTCGCAATATACCTCAATTTAGCTGTGAACCTTCCTGAAGGAATCCAGCTCAGAATAAAATTCCACATTATCAACAAAGCAAGTTGCAAAGACCATGTTTTCAAATACATTATTTTGTACCTTAATCTTTATCTCCAGCTTTCTTTTTACACTCTGGTCTTTTTGTTTTTAATCAGTTTTTGTATTTGCTGTTTGTCTGGACTGCTTATCCAGGATATATGTCAGCTCAAATTGGAGGCAGAGTTTGTGTCTTCAAATGTTAGTACAGCGTGATTATCATTTGCTTTCTCCAGTCTCTCCCAGCATATCGATCCCTCTATCCCATTACATCTGAGCAGATTGTTTCCAGACTGTTTAACCTTGCTGTGATGGCTGTAAACTTGCCTCATATAGTGTGGTTTGATCTCACATTATCCCTCTCTATTTAAATGAAACTACTGGATGTGCTTCACACTCAGTGTGGCCTGTGTTGATGTTTACAGCACTGTGCAATTTAAAACTCATCCCAGAGAAATCTTCGGTGATATGTCTATAAGCTTTAGGAATGTTAATAATTATTATTTCCATATTCTGCTTAAATAGCTAATTTTTCAGACCCAGATAACTTAAAACTTGTTAATTATAAATCTGTTTTGAGCTATAAATCCAGGCATATCAAACAAAGGATTGGAGTAGCACCAGCATTTCTAATGAGATTAGGGATCTCTGCTGCAAGACAAATCTAGTCTGCTCTATTTTTATGTTTCAGTGTTACATCATCGGGAGGAATTAGTCCCTGGATTGCTTTATATTGGTATAGATACAATGACTGTTGCAAACGCATGCTCTAGTCGGTCAGAATGAGTCATGTTAAACGTCAGCTACTTTCCGCAGATGTTGCTTTAATAGACTTTGTGTCCAAAATGCTGTGGTAAAAGCAGTACATAAATGTGCTAAAAGAAAACTGCAAAGGTACACATGAAAGGAAGAGTAATACAAAGCTTACACTCCCACAGTAGAGCATGTTGTCAGCAAACATACAGCCCTCCGGCTCGCTCGAGCTGTAATAAAACATACTGACTTAAGCACAGCAACAACAGAAGCCACTGCCACAAAGGCCTGGCAGCTTGCACATTTCCAAAAGTGAGCAGCACAGATGAATAAAAAAAATAAATAAAAAAAATCACACTTATCAGATTGTTTAATGCCTGGTGCGAAGGAGGCAGGAATTAATTTGGGAATTATGAGACAAATAAGATTAGAGTAAAAGTACCATCTTACAAAAAGATACTATTTTGAGTGCCTTTGACTGATGGGGGGAAGGGGTGAGGACAGTAGTCTGTACCCCAGATCCACATATTTCCTGTGTAACTGTCTGCTCCAAGCTCAGTTTAACTCTGAAACTCTGATGACTTCACTACACCGTTGATGTTTGCACCTCTTTATCATTTAAATTCTGCTACCCAATTAATGTGTTCAAGTTTGAGCTTTGTTTTTATCCCTTTGCTTTAAGCTGCCAGTATAAGTACCCCGATCTTTTACTTTTGTAAGTCGACTAGTAAACAATGTAAAAACTACTAGAGTCACAGTTCTGTTCATGTAAAACCACAGCGCTGACAGCACAATGTGTAAAGCTGTACCCGCTCTGCATACAAAGGGGTCTAGTCAGAGACTTGATAGATCCATTGACGTGTAAGTAGCATTTTATTCTTATTTTCATGGCTAGTCGAGGTGGAGGCGTGGAGCTAATTTTAACTGTTTTTTATGGACTACACTGTTAGATACTGTGGCAGCCAATGTGGGCGTTGTGCCCCTTCAGTGGGTCACTAGATAAATCTGGTGAGTTGATTAGTGGGAGAGGGAAAAAAAAGAAAACAAAGCCACATTAATTTCTTTTTATTGCTTTAGGCGTCCAGCTGGATTTTGCTTTTTTGTTAAAGGTTATATAATTTTATCTTTTTGAAATGTCTCTGATAAAAAAGAAAAATGGTGTTAACATGAGATGTTTTTATTTTTTAAAAATTTAATTAATTAATCAAAGAGTTTTGAGTTTACTTATTTACCTTCCACCCCTGCACGAATGAGCACATTCATATCATCGGTACTCAGCATAGCACATTATGTTTGTTCAAGACGTCGTGTTTTTCACTCTGTGTGCTCTTCACCAAACCAAAGCAAGTTGTGTCAGTGAATACATAACTCGTTCTTTTGCTTCATTCTTGCAAATGATTTACAGCTTTGTCAGCTTAATATGAGCAAACATTTGCCCTTGAAAAAAGCTGTTGGGAAGGTTTCCATCAGAGAAAGCACAATTATTTCTCCCCCCGCCAAATCCTGAATTAACAATGAGCTTCTTTTGTTGCCTCGCCTGGTCTGTTTTTTAGCCTGTGTTCAGTCAGGAAAGCAGTATAAATATGCATCCTTAATGCATGTAAATCAGCCTCACAGATCTCTCTTTCATACTGAAAGAAAACCCAAGAGCAAGCCTCATTTGCTGCATAGTTTAATACCTGTATAGCATATACAGCTGGAGAAGGGCCATTATCTAAATGTCAACCACACCAGTCTGAACATGCACAGTAAAGCAGCATGCAGTTTGCTTATGGCAGGGTTTTGTGTTCATTTCAGAATGTTTACTACACCAGTACTCAGCGGCTCCACATCGGACTCCTCAGTCCCACCGTTGATGACGATGACAACAAGTGCCTGGTGGATGTGAATAGCAGACCCCGCCTCATTGAGTGCAGCTATGCTGCAGAAAAGCGCATGAAACTCCACTGGCTCTTCACTCAGGTAAAACCAGAGCACAGATCTTCAGAAAAAACCTTAAATAGCTCTTCTAAACACTTCCTGGAAAACTCATTATCATATTACTATCCATTATTTTAGCACAGGAAGCACCGAATTTTCACTGAAAGTATAAATCGTGCCTGTTGTTCATTCATTTTGCAACACATAGCAGTGACAGTTGAAGTGATGTGGTAAACACGGATGCACACAGATATTAAACTGGTCATGTGTATGAACATGACACTGTCAACATAAGGAAACAAGGTTTCAGTAAATCCCCTCAAACAATAGAAAGTGCCTGAGAGGAAAGTCAAAGAAACTGTACTTAAAAAAAAAAAAAAAAAACGGAATAAATTAAGCTTAATCTCACCTTCCTTGTTGGTCAGGCCATCAGATTTTATTCACATTTCACATCCCATCCCAATTTTGTAAAAAGGGTGTTATAGCAGAAAAAAGGCATTCACACACTTGGTTTAGTTTAAGCTACAAGTGTTAATGGTGTCCTGGTTCCAGGGCCGTGCGCTGTCTCTGAGTGCTGAATCATTAGTTTATATATCTGAGTTTGGGTTTTCTATTTCCCATTTTGTTCTCATAAGCCATTTTTCAGTACACGAGTCCGTACTCGCGTTCTCAGCAAGTCCGAACTTGCCGACAACGCACGGGAGTCCGCCGAGAACATGAGTACGGACTCGCAATTTGTACAATTGTAACACCAGCGTACTTGACGATGTCACAGATCCGGAGTTTTTACTGCCCTCGCCTCTTAATTTAACTGTGATTAATATGTTATGAAGCTTAACTTTAATCTCAGCCAAACCGATTTACTCAGGAACAAATAAAACACTGAAATAAACCAAACATTACGATTTAGAAGTTATCTAAGAGACTTATATATCATAACCTGAGTAGCGAAAGACCGCGGGAAAGAGTAATATTTAAAAGTTTTAGCTGCGGTTCTCCGCCATTGAACATTTGAGTTTTGTTTGAGTTTTGGACAAAATGCATCTTGGGATATTTAGCTGTACCAAGTCCACACACGTCACCACTGATGCATGCTCGATAAAACAGGCAGAGCAAGAACACATCCGGGACTTTTTCACGTTCTCGGCTTGATGCGTACTTTGAATTGGAACAGTACTTGGTCTCCGACTGATGACGTATAACAAGTACACGCAAGTACACATATTGAGACATGGCTCTGGTTTGTGGTCTCTTCCTGGTTCTGTTGGAGGTTCCTTCCTGTTAAAATTGAGGGTTTTTCTTCCTACTATCACCAACTGCAGGCTCACATGGTATCACCTGATTGTTGGGTTATCTCTGTGTTATTGTAGGGTCTTTACCTTACAACATAAAGCACCTTAAGATGACTGTTGTTGTGATTTGGTGCTATATAAATAAAATTGAATTGAAAAATAATTATGGCAGCACTTAAAATCTCACATAAAGTACATAGCCCTGTTTTCCCTTTGTCCTTTGTCATGTCATTTTCTAAGTTCAGTGTGTGTTCCTGCCTTGTTTCTGTGCTTGGATTGTTTTTTGGATGTGGTTATCACCATAAAAGGCTCGCTTCTCTGTCTCCTGTGTTATGCATCTTGGATCCTCTAAAATTTAAAGTCCACACAGGCAACTGTTTGGTTTTAAACACCAAGCATCAGTTTAAGCATTCAGAAAAAGATTAGAATCATGTAGGTGGTTAAGTTACAATTTAAGTTCCCTTCGTACTTAGACTCAGTACAAAGACTCAGTGAAAATTAATCATTGTCTCACTTCATTAGAAACTCAGTGGTATTTTAATAGAACTGGGGGAAATTTGATTTACTTTGTGCTTTCATTTGGTCTTGTAGCTCCACATACTCTTTGCTATGCTGTCAGAGGATGATCAGATTCGTGTTCTCTTTTTCATTTTTATGTATAAAATCCCAAAATAGTGCTTTTTAAGAGGCTTGCTGTAACACGAACAGAATTGTTTTGACTCTAGTGCCTCTAGACCTGTGTCTGTTTGGTTTGGCATAGCAGACAGACGCTCAAGATCATATGTCACACGTTCCCTTGTTGATCTTTACGTGGCAGTTTTAGTTAACTTTGTATAATTTAGTAAGTGGAATGAGGGCATATCAGCAAGGCTGGAGCATACGTCTCTGAAATGTGCCATCAATTATTGACACAGTTTTAGCTGCACAAGAAGTCAAACTTCAGCAGAAATAGATCGCCTTGATGCAGTTATTCCAACTCTGAAAGAAGGAGTGCTCTGCAAATAAGAGAGAAAAAAATTTGATTTATCTTAATTCAAATGCAGCACTGTTTTGCAGAAAACCTGGTTAGATAAAGATATTTTAATCTCTTTCTAATGAAATGTGGAAAATTGCCTCACCTCCTTTACTCACTCTAAACCTCTCATTAGCCACAGTGTGATTTTCATTGTCCTCAGTTTGAGAAATAAATGAAGTGTTTGTTTCATGTAAAGATTACTCACATGGTGGTAGATTGGAAAGAAATCCTAAATGGTAGAGTTTGGTTTGGTTGTATAATTTGTGGGTGATGCGTTTTTTTTAATCACCTGGCTATGATATCTAGCCACACATTTTAAGAAGGCGTATTAAGATTTCGTGTAGACAAGTTGGCTGATTAAAAACTTTTATCACCCAGTGTTACAGATTTACAGGGATTCTGGCTTTTACAATAGCCATGTTTAAGCTCTGTGAATGATCACCCAGGTCTTCAGTTTCTTCAGCAATTCCAATAAGTTTTGCATTGTGACATCTGTTTCCCCAGTTTGCAAACAGACAATTGTTTTGCAGGCAGGATTAAGAATAAAGATGTCATCCCTCTATGCAAGAGCCAGAAAAATAGCTGCATGCCCAGATTAAGTTACAAATGTACTTATATAATTATCCAAAAAGACATTTATAAAGGAATGATCATGCCTTTTTCTTTTCTTTTTTTTTTAAACACATTGTAAATATGGAGTTTTCTTCAGGTACTCTTTGGGCCAAAGACATGCATGTTAGGTTAATTGGTGATTCCAAATTGGCTATAGGTGTGAATGTTAGCATGAATGGTTGTCTGTGTTAGCCTTGTCCGATGTGTACCCCACCTTTTGCCCTGTGACAGCTCGGATAGGCTCAGGTCTGAAAATGAAGTGTTACACTGTCTTATTTTTTTGTTGACACACAGAAATTGTTTGTCTTTGCTAACCATCAGTCATCAAGAAAGTCACTGAAAGTCATCGAGTAGAATTAAATTACAAATTAAAAAACTTCATAAGTTGTAATTAATCTTTTGTGTAATTGTCACGGCTGGGGAAGTCAGCCATGTGGTATGGAGAAGGAAGGACCCAAAATGCAGGCACCCGTTGGATGCAGGTGAACGGGTTTTTTTGTTGTTGTTTTTTTATTTACAGTGCAGTGAATACAAATAACACCAAGGACAGAACCAAGAAACAACCTAAACTGGGAACAACTAATAAACAAACCTGAAACATACATGCAGGGGGAGAACCGGAATGAGCCGCAGAGAGAACCCCAGCACAAGCAAACACACACTATATATACACAGAGGCAAACGAGGAAACAGCACGCAGGAGGGAGACACAGCTGATCCTAATTGCCTGATGAGACAAGACACAGACCTTCAGAGTAAACCAGGGAATACAGACTGAACTCCTGACACAGACTCAGAATAGAAACCAAAGCCAAGGAACTAGAATATCTAAACCCGAATACATAATTGGAAAACACTAGAACATTAGACTATTAGACCATAATAATAAACACAAAACGCTGGGTCACCGACCCAGCACCATGACACTAATATTACTTACTCAATTTCTGGATGTTTATTTCTAATAGACATGTCTTAAGACAATATGAGTAATACCAAAGTACACACACACACACACACATTTGACAGATGGTTTTTAATCTAATGGCAGAACATGTAGTCCTGGATATGGCCAGGACACCAGCAGAGTGATATTCTATGAATAATGTTCAAGGCAGCCGCCACATTTTTTTTTTTTTGCTTTTTTTTTTTCGCCCTTAGCTAACTCGATAAAAACTAAAACTCCAGCTGGAAATAATGGGCAACATGAAGGTCATTATCAACTCTCTCTGTTAGACCCAGTTTAGTGCTTCAAGCTCTGAGTTTCACATGTCATTTGATGCTTCACAAGCAAAAAAATGATTGAAAAGATGCTGATGATAAAGTGGTCATTAAAAAAAATAGTATAATGCAACACTTATACAAACAGGATAATGCTGCAGAAAATCATTGATCTTGTAAATATTCCACAGAGCAGTATGATAAGCAATTTATTTCAAGTTTTATTATTTTATCACTGCGTGTCATCTCAGCATTGCGCAACTTTAATCTGGACACATCTGAAGAGGGAGGAACACGAGGAAGACATTGTGGACATATTGATTGATCATTCTAATCTTTTGGTGTGTGTTCTCTGTTAATAAAAACAGATTAGTATGAAATATAACAACATTTATGATATCTGCATCACCACTCCCAAGACATTGTTATGCACATTTTGCGCTTCATTCACTGGTTTTAGTAGCCGTAGTGTTGGGAGGATAGTAGAATGCTCCCAAACAGGTTATGTGTTCAGCATTAGTTACCATGGTGATTCAGCCAGGTAAAAAGAGAGACATTTTTCATGGAATAGCTTCTAAGCAACCTCGCTTCATAATACACCTCTTAGCTCTTCTGCATAATTTATGGTTTCCATTTGTAAATGGATTTCCATATAGTTAGCTAAGAAAGAGGTATTTCCCTGCACTTTGCTGAATGCGGATGATGCTGTCCATTGTTGAATTCTGATTGGTTGACAAGTGGGCTGGAATAGGAAATAGAGTGAGTGAAGCATGACTAAAAAATATATGAAAAAATCAAAAAATACAGCATGACAAATGCAGACAGTGGCTACAGTGCAAACGTTTCAGTGCTTTTTACAGTTTATTTTACTTCAGCTTCTTATATGTTATAACCTTGTTCTTCTCCAAGGCTGCCTGATGGACCAACAATAGCAAAAGCAAGAATAACCGACAGACCAATTGTCTCGCATACTTTGTGCACCATTGACAACAAACACTCTCTGCAGGTAGACGGACTGCCACAGACTGCCTGTGGACTGGAAGCATGTTGTACTTTCAGCCTTACAGATGTACAACCCGACACTGGAGGACCGGCTTTAATTCCAGCTTTCATTTCAAAAGTTAGAGAAGGTGCAACATTTATAAACAAACCTCAAGTAGTCTGATGTTCAGAATGACATAAACATAACCCCAAAAAATAAAAATAAATGAAAAGGGAAAGGGAAAAATGTTTTGGGTTTTTTTATTGCTACTGCACGCCCCCACAATGCAGTCACACCCGGGGGAAATACCAAATTATTTCTTGTAATATTCTTCTACGTTGTGTCACAGCTACAGCTGTTGCTATATCTGCTTATGGAGAAGACTTGTGCCCCTCTGGTACCCTTCACCTCATGCAATAGCTGTGCCTCATATTTAAACCGCCCCCCACCTCTCCTGAAAAAAATCCTCCTGGTTAGAGAAACCTGACAGTTTGAAGGTGTCTGCTCTAAATAGAGCAGCCATACATTTGAAGACTAAGCGTATTAGACATTAACTGTTCTGTAAGCAGTGAGAATTTAGGATACTCTGGGTACGTTCTTGGTGTAGGTCCTATTTACTGGGGTTCATGCAGCCTGACAAGGAGCAGAGGGCTGAAACTGTGGAAGCTTATTTTCCATTTTTTGGTTCTGTAGTCAGATTTCATTATGAGATTTGACCTTGCAAACCATATCTTAACATTATCTTAAATGAATAGCAGGCTGTTGTCATATAAAATATTCTGTTTCTATATCAGGAATGGAGATCTGTGCCTATATAGCTCCAGTCTTTTAGGTTATTTCCATAACATTGCCACACAGTGCGCCATCAGCTGGTGCATGTCTTAATGGTCTTTAAATGTCCACTTCCAGAGTTACTGCAAATCTCTTATCTACAAAAATGTTTCTTGCACTTCACACGTAGGCCAAAACTTGTGAAGACATAGAAAGAATAATTTAGCACCAGGTCTGTACAGCCTGTCCAATCCTTGGGTCTTTTTCCTCCCACATCCCTTTGCATTCCTCTCATAGCACTGAAAAGAGCTCTCCCCTCACAGCCCTCTCAACACTGTATTGACTGTTGAAGGCCTCCTCTTCAGTCACTTGCCCTTTGTCAGCCCTGACACTGTAATGAGAAAATCCTGCCTCATTTCATGAAGACATGCTTCAATATTTTTACTGAGCTGATGGTCACATTCTGTTCAGACTCTGGCAGCAGCTGTCATATTAAAGTTTATAAATTGCTGGACCTTAGTTTTTGCTCTTCCTCCATATGTCCCATTCTCCAATAAATCAAAGACTTCTTCTCTATTAAATGAAGGGTACTTTTTAAACAATATTGTAATAGCTCTGAAACCTAATATGAGGTGTTTGTGTCCTTCATGCCCTGGTTTCAATTCCTTTTCCCCCTTGTTTGTCTGCGATGTCTGTTGTTGTGTTTGTGTCTCGTTTTCCTCTTTCGATTCAGGCCTTTTTTATCCAGAGCCTTGCTATGAAAAAAGCTAATGACAAAGCTGGTAATCACGTTGCTGTTTTTGCCCTTAACCATGTTGATGCTATCTGGTGGCCCAGTGAGGATGGTGTGAATCAGCCAAAAAAAAACCCAGCTTAGGGCTCCTCAGCAGCTTACATCTATAACCATTCACAGCAGTGTGGGTTTAAAAAGAGGCAGGTTATATTGTGCACACATTTTTTTTCTCTTCTGAATTCTGGCACAATTTTAACCAGCCTGCTTTTATCTTTTCAGGGAGGATCCATTCAAAACAGGAAATCAAAGAGGTGCCTAGAGCTTGTAGCAAGCAGTGACAATGAGTTTGGCTACCAACTGGCTCTGCAGAAATGCACTGGACAGAAATGGTTCATCACAAATGTGCTGTTTAGCAACTCCCTGTGACTGACTGACGAAGGAAACACTGGAGTCAATAGCAACTGGACTGAATGAAGTCGTCTCTTTTGTGTGCATTTGTGTATGCAAGTGTGCGTGTCTGTGTGAAAGTCTAGGAAGCAGGAGCACTCGTTTTGAGAGCCACGATGTCTTCTAAAGAGCGGGTCGACATCACATCATAAATGTTAAACATTTTATTTTGCCTAAAGGAACAGCCATAGTTGGCAGATATTTTTCAGATCTGACAATGTAGTATATTTAGTATATTTTGTGGTAAATACAGTACAGTCAGATTTTCGTTGACTTCAAATATGTAATGGGTACTTGTTAATATTTGCTACTGTGTAGCAAGCTTTCTGAATCTGTCCCTGCTGTAATTATTTTTTATTTTAGTGTCTCAGGTTTGTAGGTTTATTATGCGATTGAGCTGTACAGTTGTGGAAAATATTGGAATAAATCTGAAATTGATATTTTCTAAATGTAAATATTTGGAATATTTGGAATATATAACATTGAAATAACCCTCAATAATTATAGAGTGCAGTGCCTTTTTTTTTTTTTTTCAAAGTCAGTATTTGAAATAAAAGGTCAATCTAGCAGGAATTATCGGCTGAAAGGATTCAAGCTTGGTGGCTTGGATGGCTGGTGCATTACCCAGAGGCTGGGGTCCAATTTTAACAACACTCTAGTTTTCACAGTCACATTCATCCTACACATTCCACGACACACCCACCCAATATAGTACCTTCAAAAATGAAATTTGTGGGAGGGGCATCTTCCTACACCCCTGTTTCACACACCCAGCCTGGGATGGTTTGCTGCTGGTTCAGGGTGGCGCCTTTGGCCCTGGGGCTTTATTCTTGACTCAAACCAGGGTGGCTGACCTCGAGCTCGCTGCAGATGGTGCGGTTGTCCTGGGTCCATCTCTGTCTGCCTCTGGATCCTGGTGGGCATTGTTGTGGGTTCCCACCTTCATTATCAAGTACATTTGTGATAAAGACAGGCATTCTAACACACACTCTCTCACACACACTCACACTGCAAGAAGACTGTTGATTTATGTATCTGTATATTTTCTGATTTATGTGTTCCAGGAGCTGTGTGTTTGGCTTTTTTTCTAACAGGAGCAGCAGTTGGTGATACACTGTGCACTTCTATTTGTGCTCTATCATTTTATTTTATCTTCCCCTATCCCCCCCCCCCCCCCCCCCCCCCCCCCCCCCGCCTGCCCTGCCTTACACATCGACATACAACATAATGTAACTGAAATAACTGAAATAACACAAATAAAAATGAATAAATAAACAGATAAAAGATTCACATGAACAAGAGGAGCCTATAGAGATTTTATATAGCTGTTCTTGTTGAAGCAAAGTGTGTTTGGCACCACAGTGCATTTAGATCACAATTCTGATTGCAAAAGCTGGCATATGGGACAGGATTTTAAAAATCAAAAAAAGACTGTGTACTACAAAGCAAGTTCAACACACCCAGGATAACTTTCCATTATCTGGCTTCAGCTGCTCTAACTTGTCAATCAGGCTAAGCAGTTACACAAAGGTGGTTATCAGCTTGATAAGTTAACCCAGGGTTTATCAATCTAGCTACAAGTGCATTCACATGGAAGGGGTTAGCATTGGGATCATCTGACCAATCATGAAAATGGTTCACAGGCAGAAGTGTGACTGATGTTAAACAGGAAGATAAAACTATGATATTGGAAAAACATCAAGAGGTTAAACACTTTCATTAGACAGCTAGTACTGCTGTGTGCAATCTAAACAATTTTGGCAGTAAGACTGGAAGAGACCTACTTAATTAATAACATTTAGTTTATTTGAAGTCAGGAGGGAAAGTTGGCAAAAATGTTAACTGTAGAAGTTAAGAGTAGCAATCCTTTGTCATTAAGTCACAGGAGAATCTGATGGAGTACAATTGCTATTCATTAAACTGATATTTAGATGAGCATAAGACATTATGTCAGTCTAAATATCAGTTGTAGTTTTCAGTCTGGTGATTAACGCAGTCTATATGCAAAATGTGATCAATGGTTTACAAGTACTTATGGTACTTTATTTTTTGACGATATACTAATGCACATAGAGCAATAAAATGATTGGAATCAAATAAATAAAAGTGTTTTTTTCAGCCAACAGGAAACGAAATCAAAGAAAATTTGAGTTTATCTTTTCTAAATGTCTTACTGCTGCTCATCAGGGAAATACAAAGGCTTTAGGTGATATTAAAACACTTTAGACCTTCCTTTTATCTGTGCACAGAGGTCTGAGAGACTTCCAGGAATGGTAACAGTAATTTTTGTTTTAGCTCTAATTGTTCAGCAACTGGTGATTTTCTATCTGTTAATCTAGGAACATGACCTGCTTTGGAGCAGGTGAGGCCTGCAACATGAGTCACCATGGTGACAATGAGGAAAACCTAGGGTTAACCCTGAAGTTGACTGGGTAAGTCCAAACCCTGTTTCATAATGCAGACCTCTGTTGATTTAGAAATCACAAGAGATACTACAAGTGGCACAGAACCAGTTTAGATAATAGAGATAACAGTTAGGAGTTCCCTCTCGAAACCATCTGGCCAACAGAGGAAGACAAGGCAAGACAGACAATGTAGACAATGTTTAACTAGAAATATTTGTATAGATTTTCTCAGAGCACAGACTGGCATCACAAAAACTGAAAAATCTTGCTTCAAATTAAATTGTATATATAAATGCTGCAAAATTTCACAGTTGCTGCTTTTTAGACATGCAAATGGCCCCACTCCATTTCAGTAATTCCAGCTTTAGGCTGTTGGTTGGAAAATGCAAGTACTGTGATGGTGTCACTTTGAACTCTGAGACCATTTTCAGAATTTTTTGCAAATCACTTCCTTTCAGGAAATGGTTTGCTAATGGTTTTGTTTAGGTTTCAGACACCTTTTGAAACCATGCTGGGGCTTTCACTTGGGGATGTAAAAATTGCAGTTTAGTTGTTTAAAATGTATTTTTTTCCTACCTGTCGACAACAAAGAAGATTAAACTTTAAAGAAGCCACTCGGCAAACTGACCCACTTAGCTGTAGCACAAAGTATTTTTGAGTATCATCAGTTGCCTGACAGCAAAGCTGGGTGGTCCTCCAACTAGTCCAATCAAACATTAACACTTGGAGTTGCTGCGACTCACTGATTTACTTGTAATTTGGGGTAATACTGGCTATAAATCTTACAAAATCTATACCTTAAAAATATCTGCTGGGTGTTATGTGTATATATGATATATTTGCAAATAGCCTCACTCTAATGTCTCTTTATAAGAACACAAGTTTACCTGGAGGTTAAGGTGAGACTGTGGTGATGATGTAAGAGAGAAAGCTGTAGTGCTGAGGAAAACAAATTAAATAAGAGTGTCTGAGTTTCTAAAGAAGGACCAGTTACAAATTAAAATTAAAAAGCAACAAGATGCTGAGGCTGAAATAACGAAGAGGCATGTCGTTTTTGCATTTTATGCATAGTTTTGCTGTTTTCTGTCCACGTCATGTTTTTTTATTTCTTTTTTTTTTTTTTTTTCCTT
>VURO01030484.1:0-15331 GCA_015108175.1 Pelvicachromis taeniatus | reverse complement strand
TTCAAAGGGACCTTTTCTTTAACTCCGACTCAAACACACACACATAGAACATTTAAAAGGTACAGAGCTATGGCAGTGATGTTGTCCGTGTGTACTGACAGATACTGGGGCAGAAGCTGAGAAATGGGGCAGCTATCTAGTTTGACTGTATGCACCTGGGGACG
Organism: Pelvicachromis taeniatus; assembly: GCA_015108175.1. Lineage (NCBI taxonomy): Eukaryota > Metazoa > Chordata > Actinopteri > Cichliformes > Cichlidae > Pelvicachromis > Pelvicachromis taeniatus. Next base: position 15,167 of record VURO01030484.1, on the reverse strand, counting down.
AGGCGAGTGGCACAGACTGTTTCCAGCATGCCAGTCCTCGTTACTATTCACATTCAAGCAGAGCTCAGCAAACCATGGCATTAAATATACATGGAAACCCACTTTCATCAAAAGGACTTCCCCACTAACACGTCCTAATATATGCAATAAGAGCGCGTCGGCACGCTTGAATTTTTGAATGAAGGAACTCCAAAACAGTGCACATTACTTTTATCTTCTTTTAGTAGAGCTCTTGTCCTGATTGCCCACTGATGCACTCTGTAAACCTTCCTTTCACCTTTAAACTGGGCATATCTGTTAATAGGGGCTCTTTGTTTGGATATTTGCGTGAAATTCAATGTATTTAATGCATATCTCACCCTTGTTGATCCAGCACTTAATCGTGTGCCTTAAAATATCTTGATTAGGGGTTTACAAAATACACAGCAGAGAATTAAATTCCTGTAAATGTGGAGATGTAGCTACATCTAAATGCATCCCACAGAGATGAAGCTGTGGAGCTGCTCTTGCTTGAGAATCAATGAGTCACATTCAGTTTCTCAGAAGAGCGCTGGCCTGATTCTGATGAAGCCGCAGTGATAATATGCCTGTCTTCCTTTTGAGATATAGCATTTGCAAAATTACAGTCACTTCTCGTGCTATGGGAATTAAAAACTGACTTTTAACACGTGCAAAAATTGACTTTTTTCTGGTGTTCCTCACAGGGAGAAAAGTTTTCTTCAATTTAAACTGAGCAGCTCTGATTTTATCTTGTACAAGTATATATCCGAATTTTTTAATAACTAACATGAACCACAGGGCACTGAAGGAAATGTGTTTACAGTTGAGAAAATGAAGTTGCTCTCTAGGTGAAAATGTATCCAGCAAAAAGATTTGAGTTCCTGACTCCCCACCGTTTTTCTCCCTGCTTAACTGATTTAATAGATTTTACTTGGACACACATTTCAGTCCGACATAAAAATGCTGCGGAAACCTTTGTTTATGTTCTAGGATATTTTTTTGTAGAGATTAACGAATAACGATTTCACTCTGTTTTTAAGAAGAAAATAACAATTTTGTGTATTTTAGTGTTTTTACAATAATAATATTACATTTCATTTAAAAGCGCCTTTCAAGACAAGCAAGGACACTTAACAATAGAATAAAACACATAATAGAACAATGACAAAATGAAGAACAATAAAAACAAAAACTCACAAGATAAAATAAAGAAACAATAGGTTCTCAGTGAATATGCAGATTTGAACAGATGGGTTGAGTTGGGATTTAAACTGGGGGAGAGAACCACTGTTTTTTATATCTGGTGGTAGAGAGTTCCACAGCCTTGGAGCAGAGCAGCTGAAAGATCTGCTTCCAATGGTGCTGAGGTGGAAAGAAGGCACAGCTAGCTGGATAGAAGAAGAAGATCAAAGTGAGCGGGCAGAAACTATAGTCATAAAAGAGAGGGCAGCAAAAATAAATGCAAATAAAAGGCTGAGCATCATTAACAAAGATTACGAAATTCAACAAATGTTATAATAAAGTAAAGAAATACGATGTGAGGCACAAAAAAAAAGCATAAAATAGCATGACGGACAAAGGTAAGAAGCACAGACATGGAACACGGGTAATGGTTACAGATGACCTGACAAAGACCGAAGAGAGCGCATCAGCTAATTAAGGCAGGAGGGCAAGGGAACAAGGAACAGGTGAAACTAATCGGGACCGATCAGGCAATCACAAAGGCAGCTCAGGGAAGGAAACCAATTTAAAAACAAATAAAAATGTAAAAAGCCGTAGGAGAAAGGGGAAAGAAATGTTTCCAAATTAGCAGAAAAAAGCGATGTTGTAAACTTTTACCCAATCCCAACATGGTGACAGCTGCTAATGGGTAACAACAAAACTGTTGAAACCCTATGTTATAACTCAGTAGCACAGTAGCTGTTTTTGACCTGTTCAGTTCAGTTAGTCCCTTCTATGCTGCCATTAATCGACTGGAAGTGAATGGATCCACTCAAAGAGAGAACCGCCACCACCAACTAGTGTTTTCGCAGCAAAATGGCAGATCATTGGCCGTGCACTATGCACAGGTACTGTAATGTGTAACTGCTTGCAACAATGGGACAATGCAAACAAAGGGACAAAACAGACTACACATATAAAAGCTGGAGGTACCTTTTAGTCTGAAAAGTAAGGTGAATGCACAGGTGATTTAATGATAAACACTTTCTTGATAACTGTTCACTGATCATTAGTTTTAAGACTTGTTTAATACTTCACATTCATTGTTCTTCTGTAAATTATGGAGCCCTTTAGTGTCCAGAACGAAGATAAGAAAAGCATGCTTTAGGGTTTGCCCATCTTGTCATTGACAAGTCATTAGTGTATGAAGGTGCAACGCGCTACACAAAAACAGGACTTTGAAAACTGATGGGTTATGCAACAGCTGCTAGTCATCTTTGATATACAGTCTTTTGGTAAAACAGAACAATTATGTGTACTTCAATCCAATTAAGCTTTGATTTATATTTAAATTGACATATAATGAGCAAAAACTGTTGCAATTATGTGATAAATTCCTGGTAATTTACATGTATTTGAAGTGTAATTTATTTCTTGCATGTCTTTCCTCAATTTAGTTCAGTGTGGGTTTTTTTTTTTTAACACAACTGCTTTTAGGAAAAGAAAAATATCTATTTCTACACTTGTTACTAAGAGTCAGAAGTTGGTTACTGCTTTCATGTCATATGACTTATTGCAGAAACCCCAAAATTTCAGATAATTTCAAAGGTAATAAAATCCATCCTTTGCAATTTTACAGGGGTTTGTGGATCAAATCATTTCTGAGCTTTCTGAGCTGAGAGTTTCAGTCAGAGAGTCACTGGTCAATGACACAAAACACTGAAAATCACAGTGTCAAAATTAATTTGGGTCACTATTACAGCAATACAGTACTGTATTCACTGCTCAGAAAGGTTCAGTGCTGAGAAAACCATGCCAGGCACAGGTTTTTTGCCCCAGTGTTAATTTTATTTTATTTTATTTGTCTGTTTGTTATTGTTATGCTTTTGTTATTACCCATATCTAAAATATTGTAATATTGAAAAATCAGTATCTCTTCCGTAGCTTCTTTAAACTCAACTATCTGTAATTATTACTCAATACAGATAAACTATGACTCCTAGTTTTATTTTTTGTTATTATGTCCTTGACTTATCCAGATTTTAGTCTCTGTAAGACCTAAAATTCCTCTTTTCCAGAGTGACCTGGTCAATATGGCAGCATATTTCTAATAAATAATACGAAACACAAACTATGGTGATATTTGCATTTGTGTGTTTAAGGCCAAATCTGAACTTTAATCTCAGTCCACAACCGCCATATTTCAAGTGGGTAAGAAACAACCAATTCTGTAACAACTGGTACGGTATAAGTGCTGTACTGACTGTGAGTGATTTCAGCCAATGATTCCTAGTATGTACAGCACTAAACTGTAGAGATATGCAGATGGTATGAACTTGTTCTAACTCAACAAAAAAGCAAATAGGCATATTTCCCAAAATGCCAAACCGTTCCTTAAAATAAAATCTCAGCGCGCCTCGTCTTTTCTCTTCTCCCTCGATATCTCAGTCTCTTTCTACGTCTAACATTCATCTTTTTGCTTCTTATGGGAGCACGCTCTGAGAGACAACCTATCACATCTTGTCATTATTTCCTGCCCCCGACACAGAAGCATGAAACATTGAGGAATATATTCCTGGCAAAAGTCAAGATGTGATCGGGGGATTCAACTGAGTTTAGAATACCATATGGCAAAAGGAAGCAGCTTGTCAGAAGTGAGACTATGTGAACACCCCCTAGGATTGAGACAGAAAGTTTTCTCTGTTGTCTCTCCTGTAGGTGAGCCACAGGTAGCTGAGGGGAAGCTGTCAGTACTGCAGGGTGTGTGGGACATCACACACACACAGAGAAGCAGAAACAGGGAAAAGCCAAAGCAGCCACTTTTGCGTTAAAAATAAACATAAACCCTGCCAAAGATTAAACGAATCTTCCCCTGCAATGTACAGCAAGCCAGAAATGTAATGGAGAATGTTTAAGCAGAAAAACAGATTCGCCGGAACAATACACGTGGGCGTGAAATTTGTGTTCACCACGCAGCCAAAATGTTTCACATGTGGATAAATGTCACTGTTAATTGTTTTCTGTGAGAATGAATCCATGTTGTAACTGCGTTTCCATGGCTACAACTCCTAAGCTGCATATTCTCAGATATCCCCAGGAACCAGACCATAGGTGAGCATATTAACTGAAAAGACCTGACAGGATGTAATTGCATTCAGATAGAGATGCACCTTTAATCTTTGCCCTTTTAATCCTGCACTGGAATGACCTATGCAAATTAACAAATCTGTTTGTTTTTGTGCATATCTTTGTTCGCTGCATGCAAAGTAAAACAGCATAACGGGGGGTGAAAGATTTGCCGCATAAGACTTTAAGTTCCCCACTTGGATAAAACGAAGAGGAAGCTTGAAGTTGCAATGAAAAAGGTGAATGTAAGATTCGGCTGATATTTGACCAGCCAGGAGATTTTTAACTGATGCAAGCAGGGCTTTCACATAACTACACATACAGTAACAGTAGCCAAAAGAATTAATAATATTATCACAATGTGTGTAAAAAAATTAAATAACAATAATATCAGTAGTGCTTACAGATCTTTTTTTTTCTATTTAAGGCAAAAACACTCCAAATATGAGTATAAAAAGATGAAAAGTAAGTCTGTAACCATAACTGATTAAAAGCAAGCAAAAAAGAGCACTAATGGATAGTGAAAAGGCATCCATTGCATCTAATAAACAACTTATCCTAACCTGTGCCATTAAACTAATGACAACTGAAACAAAAAGCTGAGAGCAGAGGTAGGAGTTTGATTTTTAAAGTGGCACAACTTGTATAATTCCGTGTATAATCACATAAAATTAGATAGCATTAGATACAATCAGTGAATGATGAATGCACTACTCTTTAGTGTACTATAAATCCTTTTTTCAGACGCAGCAAAAAGTGTAGACATTAATAACCTGACTCATGAGTGCTGACTGAAAATGAGTTGTGCAGCTTTATTATGTGTGCCTACTTTTTGATGTTTTTAGGATGATACCATTAAAATTAACAGGTAATCCTGGTAGAGTGGTGAACAAACGATGGCTGAAAACTATAAATGGCTTTAGGAATCTTGGACTCGATATTATATGGAACCTGTCATAATTCAACCTGGTAAAGGAAACCCAGTAAGTACTATGCTTATGAGAGAAACTAAAGAAAGCTGTGTTATAACACCACGTTATTGCTAATTTGTACAGATAAACAACAGAAAGCATCCAAAGTGAAAAGAGCCCCAAATAGTGTGGCGTGTGGACAGCCCAGTACCAGAAGGCTCTGCAGCAAAACTGCCCAAAACATCATTAGCACCCATGCACTGATAATTGATATTTGTGTGCCGTCTGTGCACAGCCCAAAGGATACTAAGAGACAATACTTACCCAGCCCAAAGTATCTCCCGCCATACCACCAGACTTCCTTTCCTCAGGCAGTGAGACTAATGAACTCATTGTCTACACTTCACCAAGAAGAATCGGTTTATGTTTTAGGACCGAACACTTTATTCAGTCATTTACATTTTTCTTCTTTCTGTATGTTGGCAGCAAAAGCAGACTGGAAGAGTATGTTGTATTTTATATGATCTACATAAAACATTTAAAATAATTTACTACATCAAATTGTTAAATTCATGAATACATTTTTTGTATTGCTTTAGAGTTGTAACACAAGTTGTAACACACCACTGACATACTGTATGATGACTTTAGAAAGATACAAATTAATTATAATTATACTTCAAACTTGAGATTGCACCAGTTTTACTACCTTTAAAGGTAGCATCTCTACCTCATAAAAAAAAAAAAGAAAAGAAATCGCTGCTTGTTGCTATGAAATCAAATGAAGCTTAAGTTCTCAGCAACAACTCCACATAATTCCACCTCGTGAAAACACTGATTAGTGTCGTTCTAAAACCTTTACATGTGTGCTCTTTTCCCCCAGTTTAGTAGAACTGTGGGTCATTAATTTCCACATTATTTTCAGGAGTTAAAACAATTTCTTTCTGTGTCTGTCAGTCAGTTGAGCCATTAATGCATATGTTTAAACGGCTCATTGTACCGCTCTTGTTCCACTCAGTATGTGTTAACAAGTGAAAGGATGTAGATATGGTGACATTTTATTCATTACAGTTTAACTGGATATTGACAGTGATGGATGAGGTTCCATTCAGAAGCCCATAAATCAGATTAAACTGTGAAAATGACTATTGACTGTGATGTCTGCATTCTGTTTGCTTTTACATTTTAGTAACTTCATACTGGAGCCAAATGTGCCTTCATGGAAAGATTGTTGTCTTCTTTAACATCCATCAGCTGCCCCTCAACAAATTACTGATCATAATCTTATATTACTGAGTTTAAGGAGTTTAAGGAGTCAAACGTCCTGAACAACACTAGATTGGAAGAACCCACCTGAGCTCCGGATACCACCTGTTTAGCTGAAACATTAGACGGTAGCTGTGTCCCAATGTGTCTGATATATATATATATATATATATATATATATATATACACACACACATATATATATACACATATATACATATACACACACACATATATATATACACATATATACATATACACACACACACAAAACACATTTCAGTTAAAATGTTCAACATGGAAAACTGAGTTTTTAAGACGTTTATAGAACTAGTGCGACTTTTTGGGAAATGGATTATTTACAATGCAAGTGAAAGTTAGATGTGACGACTTACCTCCCTCGCATTTGGCAATAAATGTAAAGTTGCTGCCAGAAATTGTTTCGGTTACCTCAGTACAGACTGAAAATGGAGAAGAAAAAAAAAAGTGTGTCCAAAGCAAAGACTCACGTCAGTTCTTATATCTTGAGTGACCAAACCAAAAAAGTGTTTTAATACTGTCTAAAGTGTAAGTTTGTGCTTTGACACTTATGGATAAATCCAGGCTGTTTCCAGTCTTTATGCTAAGCTAAGATAACAAGATCATGGTTATGGTAGGTAATCATAATCTTGTCATCTATCCATTTCCACGTCTTGTGCCCACTTTTTAAAAGATGGCCCTTCAAATATTAATCAGAGCAGGAAATCCTTCTCTGAAGACAGAAGTTATGGCGTTTTGCCTCAGTGAAGCCCTGCCTGTCAAATCACACAGGAACAAGGAACATCTGAGACAGCTTGGGTTAATCAAAATTTAATCACAACTCAAAGGCTGATTCAGTCTGAGGCTGTCATACATAGAGTGCATTAGGTTAGATCAGACACATATCTATAGTTCATCTTTCTTATACAGCAATCTGACTTCAGACTGATTACTGAAAATACCCCTTGACACCCCTGACCTGAAAAATTCTCAGACAGCGCATTCATCTGAAGAAGGAGAAAAGGCTTATACTCATGAAGTCACGTCCTAGACACTCTAATCACATCAATCTGGATTCAGACTTTCCCCCATCCACTCCCACATCAATGTTGAAAAAGACATCTTGTGAGTACTGGAGCAAAACTCCATTTCTATTCTTGTTCCCTAGCGCACACATCCCCCGCCCCTCCAAACAGAAAAACTCATCACAATGGTTACCCAGGTTCTGTTCTTCCACTGGATGAGCTTGTTGAAAGACTTCACTTTGTCTATGTAAACACAAAAAGACAGCTGAGTTAATGTGTCATCTTTGGAGTCACGCGACTCCTAAACACAATGCTGTTCTGAGATAGTACCGAATGCTAACACAGAGGAGATACGAGCTTCTCTCCACCTGCCTCACAACAGTGTATCTCTGGTTACTTTGTTCATGGTCTTATCTGTCAGTGATTGAAAACAATTGCACAGAGCTAGCCAAGTACTGCTCTTCAATAGAAACTAGGGTACTTGAGTACTGCCATTCATCTTCTTCAGGGCATTTTAGCTGGAAAAAGTACACTCATTACTTGTTATTTTTCAGGATATTTTATATTTTAAAAAACATTTTACAAGCCACAATTTTAGTAATAGCTAATTAAAATATACATATTGTACACTGGCCTGATAAATAAATACTAAACTACAGGTTGCAACTCTGGGCTGGCATTTCAAATGCAGTGCACCATGTTATATGGTGTTGCTCCTAATAACACACTAAAAACTGCAGCAAATTAAATGGCAAAATAAGTATGATGTGTGTCTGAATATCCAGCAGCACAGCTACAGATAAAGCTAAAGAGCAATACTAATTTGATCTGTAACAGTGGCTCAATTAAGTTAAAAGACATCCTTCTCATCTTTCAGTTGAATCCTTTTTGGATTTCATTTTCATGTTATCATTTGTTTGATGTTCAATGCTCCAAACAAACGTTCTGACCTAGATGCAAAATTAATCATTTCTAGCGAACAGCATCTGTCAAGCAGATGGAGAGCACTGATCTAATGGTATGTACTGCAGAAAGAGAGAAGCTCATTTCTATGACCACCTGACTCTGAACTTATCCAGGGTACACACCACACAACAAGCTATAATCCCCTGTATATTGCAGGAGAAAATCCATCAATAGCCTTTTTCTGAATGTCCTTACAGAACTCAATTAGATGAGGTCCGGGAAAAACAGATTGCTTGCCATATTGAAACTCTGAAATAGGCTTCTGACAACTTAGTGGTATTTACTTTTTGAACCACTTCTCGGTTCAGTCCATGTAATCATAAAAGAGTACCGCCTTACCAGTTGTTACAATCTTGTCGAAGCCACTCTCTTTTCACAAACGAACAGAGAAACAAAGGTTGCATTTTTTATTAAGAGTAAAAAGAGAAAATACTTTTGCTCTTAGATATAGACAGAAACATGTAGAACTAATTTTTAAGAATACACAGCTGCAGTATGAGTTGGGATGCTTCTTTACTGATGCTTAATTGCTCTGTAGAAAAACACAGGCACTCACCCGGCCATGAGAAAAAAATGGTTCAGGAATAGTTTGAAGAGCACGAGATGTTGGCTTGACCTCCAAATTCCCTAGAGCTTAATCAAATTAATCTTCTGGATGTGCCAGACAAAAAAAGTTCAATCCACTTTGCAACTTACAGGACTTAAAGGATCTGTTGGTAATATCTTGTTGCCAGATACCATAGCACACTTTCAAGAGTCTACTGAAATTCATGCCAGATAACAGGACAACAACCGTTTTCTCTTTTACAATTATCTCCATAATTTTCCTCCAAAGTGCCTTGATTCTTTGCCAGATACCTGGCTCTGAGCACTGATAGCTTGAGCCACTTTTTGTTAGCGTCTGGAAAATGTTCATGCTAAGTGTCTCATTAGATTTATTGCTACAAATGTTTTTGCACCTTTGAGTGCAACATTTGTCTCTTCACTCACTTCCATGCTAACATTGCAGCATGTGGCTGTTAGCATGTTCTATTCGTGCACATGAAATGGACTAGCTTGGCCAGTCATAAGTCTGAGATCAATGGAGTCTAGTTCAATTCGTGAATGTGTAAAAGTACGATTTTCTCGTGCTAAATGTAGATATGTGTACACAAAAATAGAACTGAAACACTCAAAAAATATATTTTTTCAATTTGCTATTTTTTATTGATACTTTAGGTTTTGTCTGTTGTTTAAACAAACCCTCAGACTATTTTCTGAATCTTTCCAACCATTCCTTTCAAGTCGATACAGAGAGAAGTTAAAATGTTTTCAGTTAGAGATGTAAAATTACAGTTCTACTTTTTTTTTTTTTTTTACCTACAAGAGCAAAGCAGTGTGACCCTTAAACACAGCTGTGATATTTGTAGATTCATGACAAACAACTGGAGCTAGTTTTAGCAGAACGGAGCATTCCTCCTAATCACACCTGATCCAATTTAGCACCAACTATAAATCTTGGACAGGGCAGTAAATTACTAGTCTCTCTGATGGTTGCCAGGCAACAGAAACACCAAAATGTTTTGTTGTTGCTCACTGATTTTTGTAAACATTAAACAAACGAGATGTAACGTATTAATTTGTGAGACCTAGAGGTGCTCATAGGCAGATGGGTTTAGATCTGGACAGCTTTGTACAAAGACATTAGAGTTGTAGCAGTGTAAATACATGTAAACACAAAAAAGTCCAACTGGAAAGCTTGATGAAGCTCTCAAAAAAAAATTAGGAAAATTAGGAAGATGCAACACAGCTGGGCAAAACAAGTCGCGGGTGAAGTAAGTCAGACAAATGACAGGGGAAGCAAAATTGAACATAACACAAGCAGGACAAGAGACTATCAAAATAAAACAGGAAACTACCACTGACACTGAGACAAAACAAACACTCAAAACCGCTATGAGAAAACTAGAAGATTTCAACCATAAATCCTTTCAACTAAACAAACACGAGAATACAAAACTAATAATACTCTTAGGAACCGAACACACTATGTTACATTTGAAATGACTTACCGCTTAAAAAATATTAATCACTTTCTGCTCGCTCATCTTGTGTAGGGCCAGCTAGATGCTGAAGTACTGCAACCACGACCTGCAGTCGTCCCAATGTTGTGCAAAAAATATAAAAACACCGGCCCACTTTAACCCCTGACTATGCCACACCGTTTTGGCTCTTTCATCTATTTTTATGTGACTTTCCCTGGTGATTAATTGGTGAACAGGACTTCCTTTCCTGTGTTACTGTTTAGGTTAAAATCAGTTTAGTGACGAAATAATGACTTCCCTCAAATGTCTTAAAGCAAAAGTGACAAGCCCGTTTTGAAAATGTAAGGAGTAAAAGTAAACAGCTGTCAGAAAATTTACTACTCAAGTACAGATACCTGAAAATTATACTAAAAAGTACCGTATATCTTCCAATTGTAGCCCAGGCATTTATTCAAAAAATTATCCGGCCAGCCCGGCGCTTAAAAGAGACCGGCGGTTGTTGGAGACTGGCTCTTATTCCCTTCTCAGACGGAATTGTTGTGGAAGTGAGAGGGAAAGAGGACCCAGGCGCGGTTTTTAGACTGAGGTGAAAACACAGTGCGTTTACTTACAGTGCTCCAAAACGTATTCCAACAGTTTATAAATAATGCAGTTCCAAATTGTGCTCTTCCTTTGCTCCCGAGTGTCTGTGGTAGCCCAGTGCACGAGTGGTGCTCCCTAAAACTTCTCTCTGCCAGATTCTCCTCAAGAAGAAGTAAAAGTGAGCAGGTTCGCTAGCCAACAGTTCCAGTTCAGTGTAATAATCCCACTTCTATGGTCGCTGCATCCAGCTTAAATGCCGCTGGTCTTAGATGACAGCTGATTGGAAACAGCTGGCCGAGTGATGAGACACCGACGACAGCACGGAGGGGTTTTTTTGTTTGTTTGTTTTTTTGAGCAATGTTCCAGTCACACACCATACCAGTTGGCGGTAATGCACCATTCAGTTGTTTGCCAATCGGCAAAAAAATTTAAGAAGGAGAAGAAGACAGCGCAGAGACCGGTGGTTATTGGAAGATATACGGTATTTGTACTTGTGCCTAGTGGTGGCTCAGGTTCGCAGTATCAGTTTCTCAATGACAAGATCTCCACTCAGATAAAAACAAAAAACATCTGCATGTTAGGGATCTTCCTGGCAATTAATTTCTTAGTCGAGTAAACAAGGGGGGATAATACAGCAGACTAACCAGCTACTCTAAACTAAGAAACACTCAAATATTAACTTAAATTCAAAAACCATCTAATGGAAAATGTCAAAAACTGATAGGAAAACAGTTTAAAACTGTTTATGACATGCTTCAATAATGAAACATGCCGCTTAACTGTGCGGCACCTTGCATTGTGCATTATCAACATTACACGTTATACTCCAGACAATGCAGAAGAAAAACACTTAAACTGATGTTATATATGATACGAAAACATGTAACTATAACAGATGTTCCCGTATTACTAAAATATGCCAAATTAACATCTGGAAAACAAATAAATTGTGACTGAATGGTGTGGCGTGACTGACAACGGAACAATATACCAAAAAGAAAAGTACAAATGAACTACAGCAATGAAACTACAACTGCTCACACTCATTCAAGGACAATTCCCAAATATATAAAATACAACTGAGATCAAACAATATTAACCTGGGTTACAGTGTCCTTTAAATCATCTATATATATTCTGTTGTTTGTGTTATTTTACAACGGGATCTCCAAGACATGGACGAAAAGAAGCTCGATAAATCTCTGGAAAAAAATAAAGAAATCCTTCAAGAGAAAGAACAACTAGACATAAAGCAGAGAGACATGCAGTGCACACTCCAAGGCATGGAGGAAAAATACAGGGTGCTGCATTTAAGGCTTGCTAAAACACTGCACAAAAATCAAGAGTTGCTTCACGAGAAAGAGCAACAGGTTGTAAAACAGAAAGAAGAAAAAATTCTTCTCCAGGACTTTGAGAGGAAAAATCTAAAAAAGCAAGAATTTGATAACAAAATTAAGAACAAAACAACTGAACTGGAAATAGAAAAGGAAAAAGTGGAAAAACAATGCTCAGAGATGCAGAGTAGGAATTGCTGAGAAAAAAACAGAACTTGAGGAATGTTCTAACAACTTGAAGTCCAAAAACACTGAAATGCAGGCGCAAAAGCAACAGCTAGAGAAAACATATGAAGACCTGCAGTGCACTCTTCAAGAAATCCAGAAGAGAAGTCAGCAGTTAAAAGACATGCACAACAACGTACAACAGAAAAATACAGACATGCACAATGCAAAGCTAATACAAGAGGCAACATCTAAATAACTAAGAAAACATGAAGAAAAACAAGCCCAATTAGAAGAAGTGGAGAAAAGATGCAAAAAACTTGAGAAACAGCATGCAGAAAAAATCGATGAGTTGAAAACCCTCATCCTAGAGAAAAAAAGTGCTCGTGGAACAGCGCCTGAAAGAGAAGCAAAAACACTTCCGCTTGCTCCGGAGGAGCTACGCTGCTGCTCCTCACCTGATGTAACCTCGTTCCTCCACCTCTGCTCTCCCCTCTTTCCCTTTCTCTCCTAACACCTCTCCCATCCCTTCTTCATCCTTTTTCACTTACATTTCAGCATTTTACCAATAAATAAAGTTGTGATGCAGGTCCAAAACTATTTAATGGGTTTTTCTTTTACCAATGTCTTCTCCACAATTTAATGAAATTCAGTCATTTTTTTTAATTTTGCTGGCAGACAGATGAACAGTGCTGAAGATATACTGCCTTGGTGAAGTGGCAAAATGCCATTACAAATCAGGAATGCAGAATTCAGACAAACTTCAGAAAATTTTATTTTATTTTATTATTATTATTTTATTATTACCCAGAAAGCAAATGTGGACCATTTGAATGACTCTCTGGGACCATTTAAAACAGTGCCAAAGAGTTAATCCCTTGTTTAATATGCTTCTTGCTCTGCCATCCTCAATGAAAACAAATGACCTGAGCAGCATGAGACACGGGGTTAGCAACTCTGATCTTGTTATCCCAAAAGAAGGGACGTGACAGATTTTTTAGATGCTTCAACTGTTTGAAATGCTAATGGAGTAAATTAAAAAAACACAAGGGGAACACCCATGAATGCCCATAAGCATATGTAAAGTATTCAAGTCTCAAAGGCACACACAAACACACGCAAAGACAAAGTACAGTTTTTGTTACCGCAGTTATTCCACTGAGAAAGGTTGCACTTTCATTTCCTGCACAATCAACACTGCTCTTCTCATTTTGGTTGTACAGTATTTGACAGAGCAAGCAGGGTCATCAAGGTGACACAGATGAGTATGAGAAGAACTGTGGGATCGACAGCTATGGTGTAACGATTTTGCTACCCAAGCAATCTGCACCCTGGTCTCAGACCTTGCTGGTAAGGATGATCTCAGCCACAAATCAAAGCTTTGGATTTTACTGCCCAATCCTTGTCAAGACCACGGCCTTTACATGCACTTCAAATGAGAAGCCGCTCAAAGGGACCCCGTCACACTTTGAGTGACATAATGAGGAATTTGCATTTGCAGGGGAGAGTGACATGCAGCTGTTACACCACCTGAAAACAGGGGGGGGGGGGGAATCACAAGTAATTTTCAGTTCCTTCTCTCATGCAGTAGTTTCATGCAATCAAAAATGAACATAAGTATTTTACATTTTGTACCGCTAAACCAAAATAATAATGAAGTTCTATTTGTATTTGAACATGTTTCCGTACAAAAATGGATGACAATAGACACGTTTTTAGCTCCTGCAGTTAACTTAATGGCCATTATATACTACGCAACTGAGGCTCAAAACTGCTAAGTCTAACTACTACTACTGTAATAAGATACTTCTAAAGCTCACAGATCAACGAAGGATTACTTATATGTCATGTTGTGCTGTGTAGCAGGCAGGATGTAGAACCTAAATGCAAGACTCATAAATGGAAGGTTAAACTTAAAATGCAGCTTTAATGTTGGGAAAAGACTCTCCATAGGAAATAAACTTTACATAACAAAACCTATAAACTCAAAACTAGAAACTAAACTGGGGGACAGAAACCTAGAAACTCACAAAGGGAAACAACCAGAAACCCTAGACAAACACACAGCATAATGTGGGTACAACACAACACAGAGGAGAGAAAACACAGGGCATAAATACACAGTGGAGTAATCAGGGAATTGGAGACAGGAGGGAAACACAGCTGGGAGATATTAGACCTAACGAGACATGGGGAAGTAAAACTAAACTCACTGCACATAGGACTGGGACTATCAAAATAAAACAGGAGTTTTGGGGTTTAACACCTGCTTCATAACAGTCCATGACTGACTGACAACTGACAACCATATGTGCGTCTTCACTAAAACAGTCTAATTTCTATGTTTATTATCCACAGGTGGATAAAGTCAATTTCTTTGTCTTGATGACAGTCTGTAAGTACAGTCTTCAAGTTATCAGTGAAAAAGTGTCAACTTACATTTGCTGTAGTCCATACAAACCAATCGGCATAGTGTAGTATGACTTCAGATCTGGAAATTGGGACTAGGCCTGCTTACACAGTAAGCAGTTGTGCTGGCTGAACACTGTAGCAGGACTGGGTACCCAGTTGGTCATAAGTTGTCCGTCT
>VURO01030482.1:0-12531 GCA_015108175.1 Pelvicachromis taeniatus | reverse complement strand
CTGTATAATGACTTTAGGATTACTCCCTTTTATGTCACACTATCACTATCTCCCCTGCTTTGGCCCACATACTGTAGATTGTTTATGTCTGTTTCAGGATCCAGGCCAGCCATGACTACTTTCACTTGGGATTTCTATACCAGGAGCATTTTAAGTGATGATCTATTTGAAAACGGGAGATAGAAAACGCATTCCACAGAGATGCTAAATATATTTCTGAAGAGTCTTGGGAAGAACGTTTGATTAAAGAGCACAGCCCCGTTGCCTATGTAGTGCATCAAACTGGTAAAAGCAGCAGAGGAGGGTTTAACTTTGCGGATCATTAATGATCACGATGTATGCTGCTATACGGTAATGATGTCGACATTGCAGGTCGTCAGATGGTAATGACGGCTGCATTGCTTGCCTGATGAGACAGAAGAATCAGCATCTTGTAGATGTATATAAAGAAGTCTATATGGTCAAAGCCATGTATTTAGAGCAGCAATGAAATGTGGATCAATTGCATTGCTAGTAAAAGGTAGAAAAGCATAGATTTCTTGCAAAAATAAGAAAAGACACATTTATATTGCTGCCACAGAATGTCTATGTGTTAGTCCTTCAGCAGTGTAGATGTTGCAGTCTGGGTGAACCTACAAACTCTGATCAAGCTGATGACTGAGAGCGAGTTTAATCTATAAATAAGAGTTTAGGCCTTTGAAACCAGAATGTTCCTAATTTGACCCTAATTTCAAATTAGCATAAGGCAATACTAGAAACTCTGAAAATTATGCCCACGTGAGGTGAAATTATTTTTTCCTACAATGTACAAGTCAGGTGTGTAATGCTAACAAAATTACTGCTGCTGACAACGTTAGATTTTATTATTCCAGGATTGCCAGAGAACGATTTTAGCATCCTATGCCTAGTTATCTCTAAAACATGTAAGCTAGGTATTATAGTTAGCTAAGACACTTACAAATATAATTAGGTCACGACTTTCTTGATTGTCCACATTACACTATAAAACAAGTTGCATACCCTTGGAATGTTTTAACTTAACTTCCAAAAATTTGTAATAGTCTAAAACTGAAAATGTCAATATTTATTTAATCTGTGATGAAGAGCTGCTACACATTCCCATTCTTACTGCTGAGTCAGTTCAGTTCATATAGCACTGTATTCTGGTATATGGTGCTAGTTTACAACAACAGTCGTTTTAAGGCTTTAAATAAAGGCAAACTAAAGACCTCAGATATTAGACAGAGAACCAAAGCACTAGTACTAAAGACTAACTTTTAGCAACAAGAAACATCCAATAGAAAAAGGTTCAGGACATGTAGAAAGAAAAAAAAGGCATTGAGAGATGACAAACACAAATAATACAATAACACACTAGGAATGTTGGTGGGACCAAACAATTGATGGATATTGTTGTTGTTACTTCTGTCCACCCTTTTGGCCATTGCCATGCTGTTTTTTTTTTTGGAGACAGAAGTTACAGTATTTGCACGAGAGGGTGGAGTGCTAACTCAGCAAACATGGTTAAACCCTGACGTCATCTCCCTGATCAAAACTGGTTGTGGTACAACAGCAAACACTGAACCCGAGACGTTGATGCTGGGGTTGATGCAGGTCAACGTGGCCACAAACAGATGGCCCCACAACATCTTTTCCACATACACAGTGTAGTACCACTGAAGACTTTGGAAAAGTCAGTAATACTAGTCTTCCACTACTGGCATTACAGAGGCTCTTCAGTTATAACTGAAGGCACAATGGAAACAAACGCCATCAAAATACAATCGGCTGATTTCAGTTCGTGTGCAGAACACAGAAAAATGGTGGTCTGTAACTTCTGATATGGCCATTACTTTTATTTTTACTTCTATTTTTAGTGTGCAGTAGTAAAGTGAAAACTTTGTCCAGGACAGAAACAACTGCATTGTACTGCTAACACAACACTGACTCTTTGCAGCTGCACAGCCAACACGGACGGGAAAAAATGACTTTAACAGTCAGTGACAAAGTTTCATGTGTGCATGACGTGAGAATTGCATAAAAAATATGAAGATATCTCTTCACTGAGGTGGATGCATATAAAATGATAAAATGTCCTAGCACGCTGTCTCCCTTCATAACCCCACAAACCAAGATCCCAATCTAACAATGTGATCAGCTCTCTACACTCTCCACATCCTGATAAATAGAAGCTCTGAGTCACTGAGTCCAGATTGAGAGGCCTGATATTTTGCAGTCAGGGAGGCTATTGTGGCTATTTCAGTGTACTTGAGGTCAGGGCATTCAAGGAGCTGTCTGCTCATGGCTTGTAGAGTGAATGAATAAGAGAGTGCGGCTGCAGCAGAGATAGTGTGTGTGTGTGCTTGTGTGTGTGTGTGTGTGTGTGCGTGCGCGCGCATGAGAAAGAGAGAGAAGCATGGAGACAGATAGATGGAGAGAGCAGGAGCGCACACGAACACAGAAGGGAGATAGGGCTCTTTGTGCTGATGTGTTCGGTGACCTTGCACTCTCAGTGATGGGCCTCTATCTCCACTCACACAATAGAACAGCAAAAAATAGGATTCTTAGATACATCTGCACACAGTGGAGCCAGAGACTGGATCTCACTGATGCGGTGGGCCAACACCAAGGCGCCAAGCCAGGAGGGTATGTGTGTGCATGCGTGTATGTGTGCTTCGATAGTGGATACAACAGAAATAAAGAAAAAGGAATGCCATCAATCACAAAAGCTGAGAGGCCTTGGCAGAGCCTCGGGGTGCTTATTATTTTGCCCACAGTGTGTGGGCGAGCTGTAGCACATACAGGCTGGTAAGACAGCTCACAGATGTAGATCCGAGGTGTTGCGCTTCAGTAAAGGTGAAAATCACATCGCAAACTCAGTGTTTTATTGACGAGGGTTTATATATTGAGAAGCCCGTATTGTATGTTATTAAAATGACTAAAAACGAACTATTTAGACTTTAACTTGCCACTTTGATCACACACCATGGTAATGTACATGAATATGAACATATTTTAATAGCAAACCACGTAATAGATTTTCCTTTTTAAGGCTCAGAAATAAATGTAAGACATTGTGTAGAATTTACATCTCTAAAATCTCGAATCTCCCAACCTTCAGGGCAAGACTGCCAGTGCAACAGCGTTATTAACGCCTTTAAAACTCTATTTCCAATTTCAATGCACTTATCTTTGTATCAGAAATATTCTTCTTGGTAAAATTAAGCCAGCAGTGACGTTAAGACCACTTCATATAAAGCACTATCTTTAAACATTAAGCCCCTCCTCCACCATTATTTTACAGAATGTGTGCAAATCAAATGACTGTGTGTGTGTGTGTGTGTGTGTGTGTCTCAGGCTCTATTCATGGGCCGAGGATGTATTCAGTTCTTTTACTTAAGCAAAAGCAGCAATACTATTTCATACAAATACAAGAAGAAAGTAAAAGAAGCATGATTAGGAAATTGCACTGCAGATATGTATATGTTAAAATATCAGGAAATGAATTGCAACAACATATTTTAGCATTGGGCTTTTAGACCTACAACAATGTAAAATCTTATACTTTAAAAAGAAGGTACATATGTATATATGCAATCTTGAAGGTCACAGTGTCATTAGGGGTTTTCTGATGCGTTGTATCTTATGTTATGGAAATTCTTAGATTAATAATTTTTGGGGTTTCACTAATAAAAAGTTTCTAATGGTCAGAACATCTATGAATCCTTGAGCTTCATAGAAATTCAGTGTTAAGTCACCTTTAAATATTGCATGGAGGTCTGGCAGCACGTCCTGTGAGCTCTTCATACACCTTCTAAGGCAGGTGTGTAAACAGTTAAGGGCATCGAAGTGTCACATTGTGTTAAAACTTTGCATCTATCTTCTGACCACGGGAGTCTAAATCTAATCTAAGGTGATACACAGAACGCTTCATCAGCACACATGCTGTGATTGACTCATGCCCTATGACGATACAATCGTTTCATTTTGCACATAAAACAAATCAAGAATTCATTCTGGCTGATTTGTCTCAAACCAAATTGGGAATAAAACGCTGCACACAACACAAACTCCCCTCTCTATTCTCATCTGTTCAATTTGTGTAGAACACAAACAGGGGGCTGCAGTTCCGCCTCCTCTCCTTCTCCCCCTCTGTGCTCCTTCTTCCATCATATGTTCTTTTAGCCGTGATGCGATAGGACAGGTATGGCTACTCCCACGCTGGATACATCTTGATACATGGTTGGCTCTGTGGCGCGTAAACCCCAAGGTCTTTGTGCTCCTCACATTGCGCAGATCAATCTCCTAGGCAGGTTCCCAGGAGGAACACAAAGCCTTACAGCTGAGACACTACTGTCCCTCAACAGCAGAGAGAAAGAGACAGAGAGAGAGAGAGAGAGGCAGGGAGAGAGCGACCAAGGAGAGGAGGGAGGTGGTAAAGGGGGAGGTGGGGTGGAGGGGTTAGGGATTAAGTCTTTTCTTCCAGGATAAGGACCTGTCTCTGAGAGAAAGACACAGAGAGGCTCTCCTGGAGGGGGAGAGGGATTGATCCTTCATTCCCCCCTTCTCCTCCGCTACCTCCCTTCTTCTTCTTCCTTCTTTTGTGTTCCCCTCCTGCTCACTGTAATCTGACGTGACACAGTTACAGATGGTCTATCAATGCCACAGCCCATCAGAGTCCTGTTGAGGGGCTTGCTGGGGGCTATGGGGGTCTGATAGGCTGTCCAGAACCCTGCCTGCCTGCATGCCCATGTATTCATATGTGTGTGTGTGTGTGTGTGTGTGTGTGTGTACCTCATTCATGTGGGACCAGCTGAGAGGCCCAACACATCAAGCATTTGTGGCTTTGATGTCAGTGATGGTACACGCCCACATAGATAGATCAATATGTATATTTATATGCTACGGTCCAGTGAAGTGGAAGTTTATCTTGATGCAGTGGATTTGTTTGGAAGCAGGTGAGACGAAACCAGGTTAACACGTTGATGGATGGATGTAGAGCAGTGTGTTTGTGAGAGAGGCCTCCATGTTTCAAGCCCTTTGGCGACATGTATTATTCCAAACATCCAAATCTGAGATCTCATACTCCATGTCTTTGAATAGATGAGTCTAAGTAATTATTTAGATAGATAGATAAAACTTTATTAATCCCTCAGGTGGGTTCCTCTGGGAAATTCAGTATTTCTGACATAATAAATAATATAGCTCTTTCTTATGGCTGTAAAGCAGATTAGAAGCTTCTAAACTGGATTACACAAACAATGTAATCCTGAATGTGATCATGAAAAAGGAAGCCAGTGACTATGTCATGTGTCTGTGCTTCCACTTATTTCTGTTGCTACTTTAATGTTGTCATTATATAGTTTTCTACGCATTTAAATGGATGCTGCAGCAATCCAGTATCACAATTGAAAAAAATGAAACATTTGAGACAACTTAAAAGAAGAAGAGGATATTTTTTTTTAACTTTGAGTTAAATGCTGAAATACTTTATCCTACATTTCCCATAATGCAACTCTTTCCCTTACATCCTCTTCGCGTCTGAGTAATCAGCATTTTTATAACCTCTCATAGATTTCAGTCATGGACAGCAGGACAATAATGTTTGCTTGCTATCTCTGGTAAGGGGAACATAGTTTTTGTATATTTAAAAATTAATCGACTGCTGGCTTTTTAATGTGCTGTAATGTTTAGTATCTTTTTTAAATTTAATATAAACAAGCCCCTAAAAATAATAAAAATAATCAGTGGTCATTGTTAGCCGCTCTGGATTTTTATTTGCACTGTTCATGTCCAGCGCATTTTAAAACTCAGTTTCTAAAAGCTTATGATGTAACTACAACCCACAGGCTTACGGGTTGCCTGACACCAAATATTTGAATGTGTCAGAAAGAATAACTTTGAGGCTAACTAAGATTTGAATAGGTACATGAAGCTAAGGAACAGGAATAGACCACGCAGCATTGTACTAATGACTAACTTTGTGCTATTTATGAAACATCTCAGGTGCTCCGCTGACTGAAATTTGGTTGGTTTAAGTCTAATTTTCCTGCATTGTATTTGTCTCTGTCCATCAGGGACTTTCACATTAACTTTACTTAAAGGGAAAAACGCTAATGTTCATCCTTCATCTTCACTATGCTAATGTGTTTATAGTATCCTAACCGTGGCTCTGTAGCTACCCAGCAGGTAGCACACCATTATATGCCAGCTAAATCAACGTCAGTAATTCTACAAACATAGCTACTGTTTAGTTTTCTGTTTTATGTCTGAAGTGACAGCAGAGCTGTACGATTTCGTCTTTTAGAAATCCCAAAGTCAGAGCATAATATCATCTGTAGGTGGAAACTAGCGAGCTAACTCCTTGCTAACTTCTAACTCTGTTAAACTTCGTAAATCCTGTTTTTCATGGATGCCTGGATGTTAAACTTTGCCGCAACACCCATGAGAGCAGCCACACTGATCATTTTACTGAAGATGAGAGAATTTAAACAGTTTTTAACTCTCAGTGATGCCACAGTGTTTGTTTGAGTGTGGCAACCGAAAAAAAGTTTGGACCTGTAAACGGCTAATGACGTCAGACTTAGGAGGTGGATTATTTGACTGTTTATGAAGTCTACTCCCATGAATTCCCAGCATAAATTGCAAATAATACACAAGTGTTGAATGTGAGGGGAACATTGTTAAAAATGTATAAAAGATGTGATTTAAGATAAAAATTGATAAATGATCTGCTATATGAAACATGTTTGTACTGTAAAGCCAAGGCTTAATCTTCTTTGCAAGTGCACAAGTCTTAACAACAAAGACCAAAATGACACTAATGGACAGGTATGTAAAGATCCATCGTGAAGCGCTATGGTTGGAACTACTCCGTTTTTACCATCTGCCAAAGTGTGAAGCAGACTTTAAAAGGAAAAAATGATTTTGACAAATTAGTGACAAGGAGAGTTTACGGCTCTTTAAATACAATGTGTTTAAATATATGTGTTATATTCATACTTCATATACTGGGAGATCATCTCAAAACTTGTCACAATCACACACGCGAACGAGGCACTCAACAAAAGTGTGATTCACTACAAATTTTTAAAGAGCAAAGGATAATGAGGAGGAAAGTGGGTGAGAAGGCAAACTTTTCATACAGTGCGTGCATGTTATTGTGTGCAGTCAAAGTCCACGTGCGCACGTGTGCATGTGTGTGACACTGAGGCGTGGGGTGCTGTCTGCCACTCGGGGCCCCTCTTGTCGACTGCTGGCGTATCCCAGAATCCTATTAGGAGCAAGTCACACTTGGGTGGCACATTCATCATGGGCCCTGCACATTCAGATTGCTGTTATGAATATAATTAGAGAGGAGCACGGAGATGATGTTCGGGGCACTCACTCTCTCTCTCACACACACAAACACAAATACACACACACACATTTTTGGTCATATGTGAGTGTGCAAACACACGTCACCCCGCACAGAAATGTGTATATATATATTGTCATGCATGCAAAACAGAACAGTGCATGACACACACACACACACACACACACACACACACACACACACACACACACACACACACACACACACACACACACACACACACACACACACACACACAGCCTTTTCACACAAACATGTTCCCTCTGACTTGTATCACTCACTTTTTTCATGCACACAAACACGGAGAGAAAGGCACACACACCTACTGTGATGTCAGACACTTAATTATCGCCCCATAGCTCGGCGCGCCTCGCCTCACCACTTCAAGTACAGGCCAGCCAGCTCACTTGGGACAAGGATGAACCAATCTGACACTGTTGGATAAAAATGCTTGTGCGGTAACTTTTTCATTTTGCAAGATGGATTTAACGCAGCACAGGAAGGACTACTACGAAAACCAAAAACAGCAAAACAAAGCCGTCGGTGAATGAATCCTACTCTACTGTCTGTTCAGTTTCCATCACAGAAACAGAATCAGTGATTCACACTGTTGGACTGTCCAATATCTTCATTCATTATATATACAGTGTAAAATCCTCTTTCTTTCACGCCCACATACCTTCCTGTCACAGTCATTTCTCTCCTCTTATGTATGAACTGTGCATTAATGTGCAGATGCAGTACTCCAAAACAAAGGCACTACTTCCTTGCCTTTGAGAAGTCTTTGATAGAAATATAATCACTATGCCACCCCAATATTCTAATGTGTTTGTTTGTTCTAACCTTCTGCTGATGGCTGTTGTTGTTCTCCAATAATCGATGATGGAAATGAGAATGGAATAAAACTGGCATTTATGTAGCGCTCTTCTATTTGTTCTGACCCCTGGAAACAGACGTGTGGATTATTGCCGAGGGTGCTTCTTAGCACTACTGTGGTAACCAGCACTAACCATATAACTGTGAGACAAACAATAACAAGAAAAACACAAAATGCCCTTTTTTTTTGGTTGAATATAAAATATATATTAAACTGTAGAGCAGTAGAGGTTATGTTTTTGCTAGAGCTTACATGTCATTCTGTCTGTAAACACAGGAGTTTGAATGAATCGTGATAAAACTTTTTAGAGGAGTCTTTTAGAAATTCATTAAAATCTTTCATACATCCTTCCAACACGCTTCAAGGTCAACTTAATGATTTATTAGTGGCAAACTGACAAATATAACTTGATAATAATAATAATAATAATAAACTATGTAACTACTATTACAAGTAGTACCCTGTCACATTTGACCTCTGACGTCTCCTTCAAGGTCAACAGGTTGAACTGAAGATCAAAGTGATCATAGTGGTTTATAGAGTTTATAGAGTTATGTATAACTGTTTCTTACTGCCATTGTTTGTTCTAACAGGATACAGATATATACGGAATAATATGTGGGGATTATAAATATGATGTGATTTTGGACCTCTGAACTTTTCTTCAAGGTTAAATGAGGTCAAACTTTTTTAAAACTATGCTTTAAATTCTGCCGGATTTGTAGGAAACAGTACTAATATATGGCTATTCTAAATATCCCATTATACTTTTCATTTAGATAACGTGTCACAGTTGACCTCTGACCTCACGTTTAAATTTCATATCTGCCTTTCAATCAAGTTGACGCCAAAGTGTGTTTTACCATTAAAGAAAGAACTGTCAGGAGAAAGAGAATGAGCGGCCCAATTAGTTAGAAATAGTAGTTGTAGACTATAATAGTATAGTAGTAGCATAATATTAGACTAAAATGGAATAGAATAGAGTAGAATAGCCTTCTATTATCATTGTACATGTACAATGAAATTGTGTGACCTTATTATATAATATGCTCAAGTTATTCATGTCCAAATCAATATTTATTATTCATTAGCTGCTCTTAGATAATGTTTGTATAATCAAAGGAAACCTTTGTCATGCTACATCCCTTATTTACTGCACCACAAACTTTAAAAAATGAATATATACTAAATATAATATTGTTCCCTTACTGCTCAGAGAGTAAGCTGCCTTGTTTTAAGATATGTTAGTGATTTTTTCACTTTCTTATATTTATCTAGTTTTTTTTTTTCTCTGTTCCAGCCGTTAGCTCAAAGGCTTTTTTAGAGTTTTTCGTTTTTCCTTTCCTCATAGTGGTGCTGCATTTTGAAGCACTGCGGCTGAGTGCTGTGAACTGCAGGTCTTCAAGTGTACTAATGGATTCAATGTAGGTGGGAATGCAAGGTCCAGCTTGATGAAACCAAGCAGCACTACAGTGAAAAGTAATCTTTACAAAATGTTCCAACATTTCAAGCATTTCAACAAATCCGTGAGTGCAGTTCTGTAATTTGCTACCCAACACAATATGTGTAAAATGTACATGTCTTCCTGCTGTGGTGAAATGAAAGCACGGTTTTGCTGGTACTTTGAAGGACCTCACGCTACGCTTGAACCGCTGATCGATCAGCACCGACTGAAATCATCTGCGCGTGTTTAATAGACAGCATGTGTAGGCCTGCAGCGGTATAACAGTTAATAAAATATCATCAGTATGTTGCAATGTTATTGCATTACAATGCAAAGGTTGCAAAGCCAGATGATGCTTCAACTCTTGTTGTGTGGAGTGGCAAAAGAATTTGCGCAGTCTACTCCTTTAAGTGCCAGTCGCCAGTGATGATATCAGTTAAACGCGGAGATTACGCATGTAAACTGTTCTCATACAGCCCAATAATCATAAGATTAACTATCAACAGGTTGGTGTTTGAACAGCGTCCACACCTGCGTTCACTTTACATGGAGAGGCGAACGAGCTGGATTGCTGATGAAAATGAAAATCAGAGACAGCCCTGTTGGATTCAGTTCAAATGCGTAAGCACCAAATTGGTTAGTGTGGCTGTTGTTGTTTCATTGAGGGTAAATAATGGGCAACTAAATCTACTACATGACAAAAGCTGGCAAGCTTTGTAAAAAAGGATTAAAAAAGGGACAGATACACAGGCAGTGATTGAGAGAAGCTTTGTTTTTTTACTTTTATAATATGTGTTAAAAAAAAAAAAACCTTAAGGCTTTTGCACTCTGTTCTGTTGTCTCTCAGTAGCTGGAATGATAACACATCTGGGCCATCATCCAGCTGTCTTAGGTCAAAAGGCTTTATTTGTCCACCTCTGAAATTCCTCATGAGGCCGATGCAGAGCTTTAATTAACTGTGTGAAGGAACGATGAGCGTCTGTGATGGCATGCTCTCTTTCTTTATCCTATACACACACACGCGCGCGCGCACGCACGCACACACACACACACGCGCACGCACACACAATGTTTCATTCCCTCCTCTCGTTCTCTCTCCCTCCCTCTGGCTCTCTCACCCCTTCGTTAAGCGCTAGCAGGAAGCTGGCCAAGACTCTTGGAGAGCCAGCATGTGTTTACCACCCTCTGAATGCGCGCCACGTCGAGAGCTCTGCCTGCCATCTGAATGCTCTGTAATATCAATAATTGATGCTCTTGAGGAGTAGTAATTAAATTAGTTAATTATGCCGGTAAAATTACATGTAATTATGAGACTGGAGGGTATGTTTAGTAAATTAGTCTCATCCATGCTCACTATGTGTACTGCTGCCAAATTTTATTCCTTGATGATTAGGTAATTTTGATACCCACTCCATTTTCAGAAAACAAATGCCTCGTTTACACGCAGGCACTGTCTGATCTGGATTACAGAGCTTTTGTCACCAGAGGTATTCCTCTTTATGCTTGATGCTGCTTGATAAATATGCGATAATTGGTTGAAGTGAGTTTTATGGTACAGAAATAATGGAAACAAAATTTTACTGCTGTGCCCCCCTCCCCAAGGGAACCACTTTCAGAGATGACTTTTATATATTACTAAATTGTTTACCCAATTATGTTACATAACAAATGTAACCATGAACAGTCTTGGTAGATGGTGGATGTGTGATGTAGCATATCTGCGTTTGGTCACGGTGACCTGATATTAACCTTTTCTTCTTCTTTTATTTTTTTAATTTTCTCAAACCTTTAACTCTTGAGATTAGGAATCTTTTCTATCTTGGGCAAAGATATACAGTTCAATTCCATTTAATTTATATAGGACTAAATCTTGACAGGAGACGCCTCAGGCTGCTTGGTGCTTGACACTACAGTAATAATAAAAAAAACAATCAGACATCTCCTGATGAGCAAACACTTGGCGACAGGGAGAAGGAAAAACTCCCTTTTAATAGGAAGAACCCTCCAGCAGGACCAGGCTCAGGAAGGAGCAGCCATCTGCTGCAACCGGCGGTGACAGGAGGAGGACAGCACAAAAGACACACTGCAAGTGAACCAGAGAATATAACTAACTAATGATTAAATGCAGAGTGATGTATAAACAAATAGGAAGGGTTTAACTTACTTGAGAAACCAGAGTTCCTGGAGAAACTCTGCATTTACATAGAGAAGATCCAAACCCCACACAGATAAGCCCTTTCTGGTTTCAAACCCACTAAATAAACACCGTAAATCATTAGTAGCCTGTCTATTCTAAACGCCGGTTTCTAATAAACGCCGGTTTGAAAACATGTTGCGACAAATATATGCCGGTCTCCAATAGTAGCCGGGCGACCTTCGACCTGGAAGTCCCTCCGTGCTGTCGTCGGTCCTCCCGCGTCTCATCACTCGACCAGCTGTTTCCAATCAGCCGTCATCTACGACCAGCGGCATTTAAGCTGGATGCACGGTGACCGTCAAAGTGGGATTATTACACTGAACTGGAACTGTCGGCTAGCAAACCTGCTGACTGTGATTTTCTGGTCTTTTACTTCCTCTCCTGGAGAGTCGGGCGGAGAGAAGTTTCGGGGAGCACCACTCGTGCACTGGGCTACCACAGACAAGGAGACGCTCGGGAGCAAAGGAGGAGCACAATTGGGAACTGCATTATTTGTGAACTGTTGGAATACGTTTTGGAGCACTGTAAGTCTTTTCACCTCAGTCTAAAAACCGCACCTGGGTCCTCTTTCCCTCTCACTTCCGTGACAATTCTGTCTGAGAAGGGAATAAGAGCCGGTCTCCAATAACCACCGG
>VURO01030480.1:0-17635 GCA_015108175.1 Pelvicachromis taeniatus | reverse complement strand
TATGGAACCGCAACAGTGTCTACACAATTGAGCCCTCTGTAGGCAGAAAACCTTTATTTCCATTAAAAGACTTGGCATGCTTTTGTTCCTAAGACATTGCCCTGTTGTTATTTGTATAGATATCCAACTTCATCTGAGATCTGATGTATCTAATGTGTTTCTTTGAAGTGTTCCTTTAATTTTTGTGAGCTGTGTGTGTGTGTGTGTGTGTGTGTGTGTGTGTGTGTGTGTGTGTGTGTGTGTGTGTGTGTGTGTGTGTGTATGTATGTATGTATGTATATATATATATATATATTTTATAAAGTACTCTCAGGAAGGAAAAATATTCTTAGTTTCTAGCCGTAATGACGTCTAGCCTAACACAACAGGATTACTGTTAGCACTTGTTGTAAAGTCACTACAAACACAGTGTCAGTGTGTACCTGTTCCTGGAGTGGAGGCCTGACGTGCTGATAGAGGAGACTGCATGACTGGGAACGACTGTAGAGAGTAAATTAGACGGAGGAACATTTTTAAAAAGTCTTCCACATATGTTAGCATGAACTTTCATCAAACACAAACACTAGCCAGTCATCTGGCCTGTAATGAACCTCGTCATTGTTTTTTTTGTTTTTTTAGTTTGCATTATTGCCTATGTTATATTTACTTTCAACATGCACAAGATCACCTGCTCAGGAACCAACTGCCATTCAACCACCTGCATCTATACCTGAACATCTGTGAACATGAAAATCATGATGTGCAGAAATTAAGTCACCACCAAATGCTACAAGTCCTCCATGATTCACCACCTTACTGAGGGTAGAGGCGTTGCTGTTGGTGAAAGATCCCAGGAGCTATGCTGCCCTGTAACAAACTAGTCCTGGGTTAGGAGCTTAACTAAATATAATTCAAAAGACCGCTCTGTGAAGAAGAATGGCCTATGTGAGCTCGCTGGACACATGGTGACTGTGTCTGACCTGGGGTGGGGGTTTATTGGGGAGCATCTGATGGCAGAGCCTTCGCCCATTTGCATTTCTTAATTCAGTTGCTCTCCCCAAAACCCTCCTGCTGTTGTCTGGGTTACAACACTGGGAGGTGGCAGCTTTCATTTAAAAATAGGCAATTTAAAAATTCACTTTACCGTGCATGCTTACTCACCTGTCTGCGTGCAGTGAGAGGCGTCGCTACAGTAACCAGGTCGTCATGGATACTGCGAACAGGCGGGGCTCCACTCTTGTCTTTGGGTGTGGGGACAACAGGCTGCATGGCAGAACCTCCACTACCTCCTCCTCCTCATACATATAAAATAAGGATGATTATTAGTCACTAATGAATCTAGTGTTCTACCTGCACTGTGTATAGTGCGGGTGGAGCACTGTTGACTTCGACTGAGGAAATTGTTGGGCGGTGGAAGGAATACTTCATTTTATCACCTCCAGCAGCCACGTCACTATTTGTGGAGGAATTTCTGAGGTTTGGTTTCAAATCTGTAATGCTCTTTCTGACCGGACTGTCAATGTAAGTAGCTTGAATTTCTGTGTAATTAAACAATAACAGTTTTGAAAGACAGCCACAGAGTTGTGGTTTCCACTGATTTATGACCGTTAATTGCCATATTAACACAGACAGAATGATCGCAGTCAGCCTTCATCTGTTCGGACTCATTCCAGGTGGGTGATGGGCCACCTGGAATGGCTGCCCTTTGGCATAGCTAAATGGCGGAAGGCTTTCACTTGGGCAGTCTCAGAATCTCATTTCTGCTTTTTGCGGATGTGATTCTGTTGGCTTCATCGAGTGATGGCCTCCAGCTCGCTTAGGAACAGTTCGCAGCCAAATGTGAAGCGGTGGGAATGAGAATTAGCACCTCCAAATCCGAGGCCATGGTCCTCAGCCGGAAAAGGGAGGAGTGCCCATTCCGGTGGCTCGCCTCTCCCTTAGAGATAGGGTGAGAAGTTCGGCCAGTCGAGAGGGGCTCAGAGTAGAGCCGCTGCTCCTTCACATCAAAAGGAGCCAGTTGAGGTGGTTCGGGCATCTTACAAGGATGCCTCCTGGGCACCTCCTGGGTGCATGTCCTACCGGGAGGAGACCCCGGGGCAGACCCAGGACATGCTGGAGAGATTATATTTCTCAGCTGGCCTGGGAACACCTTGGTGTTTCCCCATACAGGCTGGAGGAGGTGGCTAGGGAGAGGGAGGTCTGGGCTTTTCTGCTTGGGCTGCTGCCCCCGCGACACGGCCCGGATAAGTGGATGGATGAATGAATCTAAAATATAAGCTTTATACAACAATCAGGTGGATCTCTCCTTTCACTCACCTCGATGTGTGTTTGTGCTATCTGCAAGTGGTGAGGTCAGGCTGAAAGGGCGAGGCTGTGGGCTAGCTGGAGCTGGCAGGTCACCCATCAGGAAACCGGGCAGAAACTGAGCTCCAGAGGTTGGCTTAGGAGAGGTTGGAGAGCCCAGGGTCATAGGCTCTGAACCCACTGAGAGACAGAGATAATTTCATGACAGATGGTCCAAAACAGCCATTAATAGAGATAAAGCTTCACAACCTAGAAGCTTGGATATTATTATGAAGCTTCTGATAGCACAGTGGTTCCCAATTTTTTTTCACTAGGCCCCCCTTTGTTTTACAAGAAAATCTTCGTGTGTGTCCCCCGGCACAAACACATCCTCCAACCACACACACCCATAATTTGCTTTCAAATTTCATTGCAGTTTATTTCACATCTCAAATCGTTTGTAAACAATTAAACAAATAAAAGTAAACTGAAATAAATTACAGGCAGCAATAAAGTAAACTACTAAACTCTTTTACGCTACATCCACACCTACACGGGGATTTTTGAAAACGCAGCTTTTTCTATGCATTTGGGCCTTTTGTCCACACGTAAATGGCATTTTGGGTCACTGAAAACTGAGATTTTAAAAACTCCTGCCAAGGTGGAAATTTTCAAAAGGTCTGTTTTTGCGTTTACGTGTGGACGAAAAAAAAGGAGATTCAGGCGCGCAACATCAAAGGCGTGTACTTCTTTTGACGTCACGCAGTGAGTTACTGTCCCTCCATTCAGAAAGACAGAGGCATCAGAGTGAACTTCTACATTCAACGCAGACACACACACACACACATATATATATGTGTATGTATGTGTGTGTATAAAGCATACTAAAACATTGCCACTTGTGGTCAAAAAAATTGGCTTTTCTAAGCTTTAATTTTTGCAGCGCCAGAAACAAGAAAACAAGCATCGCTGCCCCAACACATTAAGTTGACACGTGACATGCTTGCCTTCTAAACCCATAAATGCCGAATGGATAATATCATCAAACAGAAAGCACCGGATTGAGATTTTAAAAAGTTAAAAAAGTTTCCCTTACCTTGTAACTCCATCTCTGTTTCTTTCCTTTCTGGCCGCGATTTCCAAAAGTAGGAAGTAATGCTCGTAAAAATGGTTGGCAGCCGGCTAACGCGGCTAGCAAAGCTAAGTGATTTGTCACAATTACTCACTGTTACTGCACAGTACGCATGACTAGGAGTCAGTGCTGTGTTTAAGGATCTAAACTGTTACAACTGACCGCTTTAAAATCTGATCTTTCAGTCCGCTACGGGCTGTTTCTAGAGTTCAGTGGTACTGGGAGAGGAGAAACCATTGATGCTAAACTGGAAGTACTGCAGCTTACTTCCGGCGAATTTAGAAAGCGTCAATGTGATGACGCGTTCAATGACCCCGCGTAACGTTGTTCATTTGTAATTTTCTAATGAATAGAATGAACGCATAGAAGCGGTACAGAAAAATATCGGAGGGCTTTTATTTTTATACAGGTAATTTTTCTTTCAACACGAATACAAGGGATTTGTTTTTCATGATTATCCAAATCTGTTTATTTTGGGTTTAATCGAAAACATATCAGAATCAATATAACCTTTAAACAGAAATATGACTATAAGTTAACATATTATACTTTTTTTTTTTTTGCTTCATGCTGTAAGTGCTCCAGTTGTAATTGCGGGGTGTGCTCATTCTTATGTGAATGTTCCACATTTTGGGTGAAATCTGACCCAGTCACATTAAACGAGGGGAAACATTGCAAGCAAGCTCTGAGAAAATAAGTCACACGAGAAAACATGTCCTTCTGTCTTGATCACCACAGAGTTTATTTCTGTAGTACAAACTGCTATTTCACGGGGAATCAATATTGAATGATAACTTCAGATTCTTGGGGAAACAAGCAATCATGCTTGCTAATATTTTAAATGACTAACATTTTAGTCACTGTTAAAACCAGTAGAGGATAGTGGACATACTGAACAAAGGATGTTGAACATGCCAGGCAGGAGGAAAAGAGGAAAACCACAGAAAAGATTCTTGAATGTAGTGACGACATGCGGAGGTTGGTGTTAGAGAAGATCATTATGAGGATAGGCTGAACGTGAGGAAGATGATCCATTGTGGCTATCTCTTAAGGGATTTTTGTAGCATTATTAACTCCTTGGTTTGGCCAAACAGTGATTTTTAATGAAAGCACTATAAGTCTAACGTAAATTTACTTTTTAATAGCTTCAAATAAACATCAGCATTTTAGCATCACATTAATAACCTCTTCGGGACCTGCACTGACTGAAGGAGTAATGACATCCACAAAAAATCCATGAAAAGAAAAGCACTAGTAGGAAGAACAAACAAAACATTACTTACAGGTCGTTTATGTATAGTGTTATAAACACAAGGAATACTAGAAAACACTGTTTAACAAATATGTTGGGAAATATTAGAAGGCAGGATTGCTAAAAAACAAAACAAAAAATACATTGATCTAATAACTAATAACTAATAACTTTCTTCATTGAAATTATATTTCCCCCATTGATTACTTTATATTAATTATTCACAAGAATATTTATCCCATAATTCTTTTCCGGACACTGCAATCCCATGGAAAACGTTTGGAACAATTGGGATCGCACATCCGCCGACGGACGAACACACCATTTGTGTGAACGTCATCTATATGTGGCCGGTACTGTTAAATATTTGTCAAGTTCTTACAGACAACCTATACTTATCCGGTAGCTAGAGCTTCTGTTATAAAAATAAAATTATAAATCCAGCGGGTGGGTGGAACAGGCCATCATTAACAGTGTACCACAATGAAATTAGATTAGCGATAGCCTTTCTAAACATACATACAGTTTTAATAAGCAGAGTGTACCGGTTAGCTGCACGACCTTTATTATGAAGCACAGTAAGCGGAAGCAGCTTGGGCTGTTTTGTGCAACTTGATGCCGGGTCCGAGCCGGACGCTGATGCGGATCTTCATCTCCAGACTTTTGGAAGTTGGGGCTTTTTAAAGGTAACAAAGCCATCGCATAAAAAAAAAAATGTCTGCTTAATATTACGTGAATATTGGCTTTTGCTTCACCAACAAGACAGCAAACAGCTCCGTGTCGCAGTGAAGCTGACGAGCTAGTTAGCTGAGCAAGTTGTAACGGGAATAGTTGATGTGGTCTGGCTGTTAGCTTAGCTTAGCTTAGCTTGTTTCAGGGGTCCTTCTAGTGAAAAGGTAGAAAATCTCAGAAATTTGTCTTTTTCCTTTTTCCTCTGTGCACACACAGCAGTGGTAATAACCACAGGCGTGTTAACAGTGCTTGCACTTTGATGTATCGCCTTGTTGGTTTCTTCTATTGTATCAAGAAAAATATTTTTCTCCACTGGGCTTGTTTTTCAGAATCATTTCATTAAAATATCCTAGTGGTGCTATTACTTTTTTATTTCTCCCTTAATCTTGTAAACAGTACGTCAAATCTACAGGGATGCTCTGTTTCTGATCAGGAATAGAAAAATAAAGGCTTTTACTCTGAAAACTTGCTTTTATTAAATGTAGTTACCATTTAATAAAAGGCAGCGTCGTGGAAGATGCAGCTTTCATTTAAATTTGTGTTTCTTTTTGTCTGTGTGTAAGATGTAAGATGTTCCTCTTCCTGCAGTGGCCTTGAAAACGGGAAAGAAATCTGCGGATATCAAAGCAACTGTTTGAATAGTTCACGGTGCAGGAAACTGCAATGCAAAAGACAACGGTGTGAAAAAATGCTTCTCTTTCTTTTAGCTGCAGACCACGGGTTCTTCCAAAGCCTGAGGCCATAGAAAAGTAGAGATAATGCTTCCATCCTTTAAGCCAGTCCAAACAGGCCACATATGTAAGCGACACTCCTAAGGTGACATGCTGGCTCTCATGTGGTGACTGTATTTGTCTTTTTCTTGCTGTGGAAAGAAGCTGTTTACCTCACTTACTGTGAAACTAGCAGGACAGGGAGATGGTAATGGCTACAGGCTATTTAAAACTGATCTTTGTGTCTTTTTGCCCCAGTTCCTTTAGTTGTAGCTGCTCATTGACTCATTGAAGGAACATTCCACATGGTGCACAGGGTTGCCCTCAGGGCCCAGCGGCCTCGATCCGTTTGGCTTATGCTGCTGCAGATGCTCCTCACCGTACTTTTGGTGGCAGTTTGGGCAGAGGGTCAGGACTACTATGACTTGCTGGGAGTCAGCAGGGAAGCGACGACCAAAGAGATACGACGGGCTTTTAAACAGCTGGCGCTCACCATGCACCCTGACAAAAACCCTGTGAGTTACCCGGAGAAACCACAATCCAGAAACACAAAAAATGACACAGTAATTCTCTGAAATGTGGCACGTCTCTATGAAACCCTGACAAAACTGGTGCTTATCAACTATTTCAGGGTGACCCCTCAGCCCACGAGAAGTTCCTGCAGGTCAATCGTGCCTATGAAGTTCTGAAGGATGAAGACCTGAGAAAGAAATATGATAAATATGGGGAAAAAGGGCTGGACGAGCAGCAGGGAGGACGCTATGAGAGCTGGAATTTCTACAGATATGACTTTGGTAAGTAACCAATGGGATGCTACAACACTTTCGTGTTTTTACAATTGTTTGTATAGAAGTCGTTTTATGAGGATATTGTAAAAAGAAAAGAATAGCTAGCTCTGCTGTGAACAAAGAGTTGTTCAGTATTTAAGTCTGTCTTTCTGTCCAGGTATCTATGACGATGATTTGGAGATCATCACGCTGGACAGTGGAGACTTTGGTAAGATATAAAACATATTTTGTTTTTGCTTTAAGTGTACAACTGTGGTAAAGGCTTGGTCCACATAGCCGGCAATAAGTCAAATTTGTTTCTGGTGGGTCATGGGCTCCGCCAGGGCTGCCCTTTGGTGTAGCCAAGTGGCGGAAGGCTTTCACTTGGGTGGTCTCAGAATCCCATCTCTGCTTTTCGCGGATGATGTGGTTCTGTTGGCTTCATCTTGTGATGGCCTCCAGCTCACTTTGGAACGGTTCGCAGCCGAATGTGAAGCGGTGGGAATGAGAGTCAATACCTCCAAATTCGAGGCCATGGTCCTCAGCCAGTGATGCGGATGCTGTACTGGTCTGTTGTGGTGAACAGTCGATCTACATCCCTACCCTCACCTATGGTCACGAGCTGTGGGTAGTGACTGAAAGAACGAGATCGCGGATACAATCGGCAAAAATGGGCTTCCTCCAAACGGTGGCTGCCCTCTCCCTTAGAGATAGGGTGAGAAGTTCGGCCATCCGGGAGGAGCTCAGAGTAGAGCCGCTGCTCCTTCACATCGAAAAGAGCCAGCTGAGGTGGTTCGGGCATCTGACAAGGATGCCTCCTGGGCGTTTGACATCCCAGATGCACATTAATATACTTGCTGGTTGCGGTCTATTGTTTTTGTTGTGTATATGTGCTGTAAACATTTTTTTCCTGTAGGTTTTCAGACTTCAGCATAAAGCTGAACAGCCATGCAGCTTTCTCCAAACTACAGCTTCACCCCACTCTTATCAGTGGGAGCAGCAATAAAACGAATTTCAAAGGCACCACAACACAAACGCTGTGTGAGAAACAAGAGCGTAAACAGGACCATGAGTAGTAAACAGATAGCGACTGATGTGTTCGTGCGTCTGTGTGTGTGCTTCAGAAGCAGCAGTGAACTCCGGAGAAATCTGGTTCATCAACTTCTATTTCCCACGATGCTCCCACTGTCACCAGCTGGCTCCAACGGCAAGAAACACAATAAACACACATCTTCAGTCTTGCACCCTTTTATGATTTTGTTATACATTCCTCTGTTAAGAAACATTCCTGGATTTGTTAGTTTCTTGCTCAAGTTGTAACTAGATAATAATCACGGAGACAGAGTTAGACTCTGTATCAGACAGAGCGAGACACTAAAACATGTACGTGTCTGTTTGCTTTTACCTTTGCTTGACACAGTGGAGGGAGTTTGCCAAGGAGATGGATGGTGTGATCAGGATTGGAGCGGTGAACTGTGGAGACAACAATCATCTCTGCAGGAGGAAGGGCATCAACAGCTACCCCAGTCTGTACATATACAAATCAGGACAGGTGTGTTTGCTGCTTTTTGATAATCCGTACCATAGGGTGTAGCAAAAATGCAAATGGCTCAACTTTGAAAAGTGATTGCAGTTCATGCACACACTGTTAGCTCAAGCACCTGAACACTACAAACCCGAGCATTCACCAGCCAAAAGCTTCTAGCTAATGTAGATAAATTAGTTTAACAGACTCATCAAATTAATGCCAAAAGCTTGAAACCATTTTTATACAGTTAACAGTGTTAGCCCATAATTGAACTTTTCCTATGATAGGCAAACCAGAGCTTATTTATGCTTCACCTCCTTTGCTTGTTTACACTACAAAAAGTTCATGTTAAGAAAAATCAGTGAGTAAGTGCTCATTCAAGGGTACGTTTACTTCAGCTGCCGTTGGAGAACCATGTAAAGCTTTGATCGTACTCCGTTGTGGATGCGGAGACAGACAGATGGAGACCTGACAGCCGAGTAGTTATTTCTGTTATGCTTCTTTGAATTCTGCTGCTCGGGGCACGGGCATGTTTAGTTGGTGCATTGTAATGCCATTTTCCCGCTGCTGAGTTTGTGCAATCACACACTCACAAAATAAAACCCAGACATGAACCTTTGTACTCACCACCTGAAAGGTTTATTTAACATGTTCCATGTTTTGTTTCTTATTATTCATTATCATTTCTTTGCACTTCTGTAGAGACCAGAGAAATTCAATGGTGATCGCACTAAAGACAATCTGGTTCGCTTCTCCATGCAGTTCATCACTACAACCGTCACTCAGCTTTGGCAAGGTGAACTACAATCCGCGACCACACAGCTCACATTTTTCTTCTAGATTGAGATGAGCTAACTTTGTGCGAGCGAGCAGTCTGGCTAAGTTTGCACTGAAATACAGTCAGGGGAGAGTTTTTCTGTCGTTTGAGATTATGGTTCATCCTATACTTACTTCTAATGTTTCTTTTTCCAGGTAACGTGTTCAGTGAGATAGAGAGCGCGTTCTCGTCAGGGCTTGGCTGGCTGATCACCTTCTGCTCTGACAGTGGAGGTAACACGTGTGCACAGTCAGCTAGCTGTTTTGCATGCTAATGTATGTGAACACTCAGATTAGTAAAAGCTGTGCCTGTGTGGGCTGTGTCCAGCCTACGCACACACGCACGGACACAAAGACTCTTTATGAAAAGATGTGTCACAAATCAGTCTACATAACCACATGCTCTGATACGTGGACACACAGAGTGTACTGGTGTTGTCGAGCTTGTTTAAAATAAATGCTGTTTGTCTCTTTTTCAGATTGCCTAGAGCCAAGAACGAGACAGAAGCTGGCAGGAATGTTGGTGAGACGACAGCAGTGATGTTGTTACAGCTGTTTATCACAGAAACATGCCATGTCTACTGAATAAATGTATTCACTTTAAAGATTTGAGCCAGTAGAGCATTTTACAAAGCCATGCAGGGAGGGGCATACAGCAGTATGAACAACTACTCTTCTAGTTGTTCAGCATATGCGTTGATCATTTAAATATGTGTCTTTGGAGCAAAAACTGACTTGAGTTTATACTAGAATAAAGTTTAATAGAGTTGAATAGAAATGAAGCCTACAGCTGCGCTAAGTTAAACCACATGGTAAAGGCAAACATTCTCTGCATAACCAAGTGTGGGGAACTTTTTGAGAAGTTTACATGCAGTTTGCACCTCCAGAGCCTTTAAGTCATTCCTTTCAAAGGCTCTGGGGAGCTCTGGAGCAAAGCAGCATTGTGGAAACAACGGTCTGAATAGTTACAAAGCTTTCTTTATGAATGAGAGATACTTTTTTTTAATTACATTTGAACATAATACAACACAAACTCGTAGAAGATATAAATGTCAGAGAGATGTGTGTTTTAAAATGACAAGAAGCAGGCGCATCTACTAAACGTACAACATAAAATGTGGGTCCTTCACTCTAGTTAGCAGTCAGCGCAGCGCATGTCGCGTCCTATGTGAAAGGGCCTTGAAGATGTATGTCACAAATAATGTTAACACAGTGCTACACGACAGAGAAGCACACAACAAAACGTTTCTGTTTTTTTTGAGGGGTCGCGTGTCATCTTCGTGCGTTCGTCCTCTAACCTTTGAAGTGAGGATATACTTTGGATTTCGAGCTTGACGTGTCATTCCAGTTTAATAGCTGCCTTGTAAACAATGTTTGTCTGCGACCGACAGAGCTGTCACAGTTAGTCTCTTCTAGGCAGTTTGATTGATTCCTATAAAGGTAGCTCACTACCCTCAAGTTGTGTTTCATTTGTAATGTACATTGTGCAATGTTAAACATCTTTAAAAAATATAACTTTTATTTGTGGTTCTGTCATGAAAGGTTTATTAGTAGCTGTGATGCTGATGTATGTGTTGTAATAAATACTACAGTGCCTGTTTGATCTCTTTGTAACTGCGAAGTGTTTTGGTCTGAATGTAGGATGGGCTGGTTAAGGTGGGATGGATGGACTGCACAGCAGATGAACAGATCTGTGCAAGTTTCCAGGTAAGGGTCAGTTGTACTACAGTAATAGTACTTGTATGAGATGCTTGGTATCTGTGTAGTTGGTAAATGGTAACTGGTTTGTACATAATGCTTTTCTACTCTACCTCAACACTCAAAGCACTGTATACAACATGCCTCATTCACCCATTCATACAAGCACATTTTTATTATTTTTTTCACACATTCACACTCCAATGGGCGCAACAGAGAGCAACGTGGTGTTCAGTATCTTGCATGTCTTGTTTGACATGCAGACTGGAGCAGCTAAGGAACGAACCAAACCTTCCAATTAGTAAATTAGTAGATGACCTGCTTTACTCCCCTGAGCTACAGCCAGGAGGAAGGATGATATTCTGTCAACACATAGTGTAAATGTGTGTCCCTGCTTAGCTTATCTTTCTGTTGTGTTTCAGGTGACCAGTGGAGCAACTGCTTTATTCCCCCCTGGAAGTGCTTTGAATAAACCAGGCAGCGTACTTGTAAGACACAGAACACACTACTGTCTGTGCTAATACTGTGTATACTGGAATACTGACTCCATGTGCATGTGTTTCAGTGGCTGAATACTCTGGATAGTAAA
Organism: Pelvicachromis taeniatus; assembly: GCA_015108175.1. Taxonomy (NCBI): domain Eukaryota; kingdom Metazoa; phylum Chordata; class Actinopteri; order Cichliformes; family Cichlidae; genus Pelvicachromis; species Pelvicachromis taeniatus. The sequence goes on along the minus strand of VURO01030480.1, from coordinate 6,149 downwards.
GAAATTTATAATCAGGTCATCAACCATCTGCCTGATTTGGAACTTATCACCAATGACAGTTTCCAGGTATTCTGACTACAGACGCACAGTCCACCAATGCATAATACATTTACTTGTATTGTATTATGGTACAGTTCAATATAATACAGAAGTAAAATATATAATAGTTGTGATGGAGTGTAACTTGTTTTTTCCAGAGTAAATTGGCCCATCATCGCTGGTTAATCAGTTTTAAGTTTGGTAACAAAAACTCTGCCTCCGACGAGTACAAGAAGCTACAAGCTTTCCTCCGAAATGACCACATACAGGTATCTGTCTATCCGTCTGACTGTCTGCGTGTTTCTCTGCGTGTATCTGTCTGCCTGCCTCTATGTCTGACTGAATGTGCGTCCTTCCAGGTTGGCAGAGTGGACTGTATAGCGGACTCAGAGCTGTGTCAGTCTCTTTACATTCATAAGCCCTGTATGGCTGTCTTTAAAGGACTGGGAATCCACGACTTTGAGATCCACCATGGTCAGTACTAAATCTGGATTGTACTTCTGCTGTGTTTCCACGTTGCTCTCCACTTGCATTTTATATGTTTAATGAGACATTAGTGTGAATATGTCTGCAAATTTGAGGAGGACATGTATGTCTTGTCCAACTAGCAGTTTGATTCTCAAACATAAAAAATGACAAGGACATAGGAGTTGCAACAAAAAGGGCTGATTTATTATTTGAGGGGCCAGTTCACTAAGGGTGATTAAACAATGGCTTATTAAGCGACTGATTACCAAAGTTAATCTGTTCAGAGAGGGTTTGCTGATCTGTGTTAACTCGTGTGTTTTGTGTAGGTAAAGATGTGTTGTACAATATTGTGGGTTTTGCGAGGGACAGCGTCCGAGCTTTTGTGACCACTCTGGGGCCGGACAACTTTCCTTCAGACAGAAAGGAGCCGTGGCTGGTCGACTTCTTCGCTCCGGTTTGTATCTGACTATAATAATCACAAAACTGCTTAACAAGGGGCCCGCTTACTTTTATAAATATACTTGAGCTGAACAGACTGTGACATTATTATGATTTTTAATACCCTCTCAGCATTGTACATGGGGCATTATGATGTTGTGCGTTATCTTTCGTTGGCAGATTTTCAACTGAGTGGTTTTAAAAAGATGAATTCAGTTGTGACTAAACAAGTGAACAACAAACTCTTCCTTTATTTATTTATTTATTTTTTTACATTTGATTCACTATAAAAGAGTTTGTAGTTGTTGCATCTACCGTAATTTCCGGACTATAAGCCGGTACTTTTTGCACAAGCTTTGAACCCTGCGGCTTATTGTCCAGTGCGGCTTTTGTAAGGCTTTTTTATGATTTTTGTGATTTGTTTTGGTTTGTTCCGCCATTTTGCCTGGCGGAAAGGCATGTGATCAGACACAGAAAAGAGTGATATGTTGGTCACATGTCCGTCCGCCAGCCAAAGAAGTGCAGTACAAATTAGCGCGAAAAAGAGACTAGATTAGCAAGCTGGCTCTCGCTGGCCCTGTACCCATATCTGCAGCAGGTCTCCAAGGTGAACAGCCTCTGGCATGTTAGAACAAGGCAGCTAAGGGAAGTCGGCAAGTCAGAGCCATAACTTCAGGATAAGGATTGGCTCTAAGGGCTGGGTCGGTCGGGCAGCAGTGCGCGGCCCACTTTGCGGGGCTCTTCCGAGGCTGGTGGAGCAGTCGCGCCAGGGCAACGGCGCGCAAATTTCAAGTTGTGCGGCTAATATTCAGGTGCGCTTTGTAGTCCGGAAGATACAGTAAATCTTAGTTTTAGTCGATTACATTTTACAAGCTTATAGTAGACTAAATCTAAAGTTGCTTCAGTGACTAAAATACAAAGTGTAAACCATGTGGAGCAACAAGTAAAACTTTTACAGAGCATCGTATTTTCCTTGATATCAATTGTGAAATGTATCTAACTGATACATTTCACAATTGATATCTGAAAATCCTTTGAGGTTTTGATATTAAAAAATATTTACATGAATAAAAATGTGTTAAAAAATGAATTATTTGATTTTGAATTAATATGGGTTTTGTATTAGGGCTGGGCAAAATGATTATTTTCCGAATCGATTAATCTAGTGATTAATTTTTCGATGCATCGATTAATCTAATGATATATGTTACTGCTAAGCAGCTTAAATACCCACAACACAAAAACAAGGTCAAGAGTCAGAAACTAAAAAAAAATTGACCTGAAACTTAAAAAAAAGAAACCACTTTTTTTTTAAATTTTTTAAATATCAAAACTTAGGTTTTTGATTTCAAATAGCTTTTATTTAAATGAATAAAACGTTTGACTCTGATGTAGCTTCACGTGACTGCATCCAGTCTGAGTTGGACTGGGATTGCTTGGAGACACGTCGTCTCCCACCAGGCCAGCTGTGCTGTCCGCTGGTGATTGAAGTTTTCACCCAGAGTGCGAGCGAGCCGCACGCTCAACTTCTGAGTGTCCAGCCAGTTGCCTCAACTATTTGTGCATTCTTCAGTTGCAAACAATTTTTAATGCAATCACTGTTATTTATTTATTTTATGTGCAAGGTTTGACAAAAGTTAAATACTATTTTTATTCTAGTGTGACTGAGCCATGAGCTAAGGGACTAAACGTAACACAAGAGTAATTTGGTTGCTCCAAATGTTTTTGACACTGATGACGCAGCCAGTCAGAGTCCTTGTTTAACTTCAGGGCTGGTGGTGGTGCTACGCCTGCAACACAAACAGTCACTAACTCCGAGGCAGATATGGACCACTTTGTGGGTGGCATTATGAACTTGTAAAAAGCAAGAAAGACCCTGAAACACTGGGACCGCTGTGTGAACCAGGGTTAATTAATCAGGTTTGGTCATCCAAATTGATTTTAACCAAACAGTCAAAACCAAAAGTGAAAAAATGGGACTTAAAATCAGTTTTAATCTATTAACACTTTGTGAAAACTGAAGTTTGTAAAGAGCTCTAGTGAAAAACCAAACTACTGAAGTGATGAGGACCATCGACAGCCTAAATGCTTGGTACCTCAGATCTGAACATAGGGTAAGAATTCAGAGTTGTCGTTGTTTCTTATTAACCTCACAAACATTTGGCTCCTGCTTGCAGTGGTGCCCCCCGTGTCGAGCTTTACTGCCTGAACTGAGAAAAGCTTCAATCCAGCTAGCTGGGCAGATGAAGTTTGGCACTTTGGACTGTACCATCCATCACAGCCTCTGTTCTAGAGTAAGCACACACATCTGTGTATATTGTCGATTTTTAAGCTTAAGACTAAAATGTGCCGACCAATCAATAATTGACTTTTCTCTTCTTTCAGTATAATATTCAGGCCTATCCCACCACAGTGATCTTTAATTCTTCTGTGCATGAATATGAAGGTCATCATTCAGCTGATGGCATCCTGGAGTTTATACAGGTACTACATCAAATACAATTGAAATGGTTCCTCTATGCTTATGGATTTTTGTTATCTGTACACCGTTTGGTCAAAATGTGCCTTAAAAAAATCTACAGCTGCAGCTATATTATTTCAGTAATTGAGTAATCTATTGATTGATTAATCGAGTAATCAGATAACAAATACTTTAGTTTTATTAATGCGTAATAATAAAAACTCAAAAGAGAAAAGTCTTTCAGAATGAACTGCTCATTGGTTTCCATTTTAGAAGTTTCACTGCATGTAAAAAAAGAAACCCAACTAAACCCTTTAACTGTATTTACATGCCACGGTAATTTAATTTTTAAAAAAAAAGAAAACACTTTTTTAATGCAGGTTTTTGTGCCGCTGATAACAGATGATATGATGGTGTAGACTTTAATTAATATTAATAATAATCCAGTGTCCAACCTAACAACCCACAGGTCAGCGGAGTTTAATGGCCCATTTACATTTTTATTGGCTTGTGAAAAAAATCTTTTATTTTTATGTATTTCAATATATTTCTTTTATTTTTATATTTATATATTTTTTATAAATTAAATTGAATGTTAATTCAATTTAATTCATACAATATTTTATATTATTTCACTTTCAATCTGAAAAATGTTTCGAAAACCTTGAAATTAATACGGTTTAGTACTCCGCATACCCCCTTTTAGACTCACCCCTGTTTACTGCAGGTATTGCTTCCATGTAAAATAGGACGTTTTTTTTTTTTTTTTCATTGCTGTTTTCTCCTTTGGTCTCAAAGTGGAGTATTTAAAAGACAGTGACGTTCACAATGGGCTTCTTTCTATCTCTGCAGGACCTGGTTAATCCAACTGTCCTGACCCTGGATCCTTCAAGCTTCACAGAGAAAGTGAAAGGTAAAAACTGCTCCTGACAATAAACTGCTTCTTGCACAAAGGGCTAGTTGAACAGAACTTTGAACAGCACTGTTGCAAAAGAACTTGACAGCTGCAGTTGCTATTTTATTAAAACTACCCATTCCCATCTTTTAGTTTAAAGTACCATAGAGGAAGGGGCGATTATTAAAGTTAAAGTCTTACACAGTGGACTGTTTCTCTGCTGCAGGTCGAGATGAAGGACAGATCTGGGCGGTAGATTTCTACGCTCCCTGGTGTGGTCCCTGTCAGGCTCTGATGCCTGAATGGAGACGCATGGCCCGGGTATAACTCACTTTATGCGCCATATACAGACCATGCACACAAACTAAAAAGAACACAAGGAGAGCTCTACAAACTTAAAGGTCATCCAGTTGCTTCCGTCTACTGTCACCTCATCAGTAAACCTCAGTGACCCTGTGCCACTGGAAGCTCGAGCCATGACACAGTGTCCAAAATTTGTGTCCAAAAATATATGAACCTTACAGGAAAGAAATTCAGTACAGATATCAGTTTTAATATTAATACCTATGATCGACTCTGCACAACTCCAAGAAAACAGTGAATTTGTGAAGAAAACCAACAACATTGTGATTTTTTTTATTAACCTAAAGCAAGTGACAGAAATGAGCAGATGAAAACAGAGGGTCAGGACTTAGCTATCGGAAGGAGAGAACAAAGGTAGTGGAAGTATCTAACCCGACGCTGTCTTGCTTTCTCTCTCCATTCAGCTGCTTTCAGGTCAGATCCTGGTCGGTTCGGTCGACTGTCAGCGCTTTCAGTCGTTCTGTCAGAGCCAGAGTGTGAGAGCATACCCAGAAATCCGCCTGTACCCTGGAAACAGCCGGCAGCCAGATCGCTATACGTATGTAACTCACTTTACATGCTCAGATGTTGGGAAATGAGTATTCCCAGGATAATGGGATGAGAATATGGATAGGACTTTCATCCCAACATATCAGATGATCAGATTAGTTTTACCTTCTTACATCTGACTGTTAGTCTGAATTTGTTACCCTTCTTTTCACTTAGAATATTGATTACTGATTTCCTGTTCACCTGCCTGTCTCTGTAGGAGTTACAACGGTTGGCACAGAGATTCCCATTCACTTAGAGCATGGGCACTGAGGTGAGATCCAAGTTGCCTTTTCCTTTTCGTTCTTCTCGCCTTTCTGTATTTCTTTGGTATTTTTTTTTCTTTCTGCAGTAAAAGAACCAGTGAAAGGGGACGTGTACAGTTTTAATAGTTGAGTTAATCCCTTGTGTGCACAGTTTTCTACCCAGAGCCTCTGTGGACCTTACTCCAGAGACCTTCAGATCTCTGGTTCTGTCAGGTCGGGATAACTGGGTCCTGGATTTTTATGCCCCCTGGTGCGGACCCTGTCAACACTTTGCCCCGGAGTTTGAGGTCCTGGCTCGGGTGAGAAAACTTTGCTTTTCTACATGAATCTTGTTTCTTTTTTTCTGCAGTAACTGATGAGACAAACCAAAATAAACTCCTCCAACAGACTGTGGGACAAAGCACAAATTAACAGTTTCTTAAAAGTATGCAGTCATGCTTTTGTGTGTGTGTGTGTGTGTGTGTGTGATTGACAGATGCTTAAAGGCGAGGTCCGGGCAGGGAAAGTTGACTGTCAGGCTCATTATCAGACCTGTCAGTCAGCTGGAGTCACCGCCTACCCAACTGTCAGATTTTACCCATATCTGGGAAAAAAGAGGGTAAGTACACACACACACACACACACACACACACACACACACACACACACACACACACACACACACACACACACACACACACACACACACACA
>VURO01030478.1:0-13836 GCA_015108175.1 Pelvicachromis taeniatus | reverse complement strand
TGCTACAATAATACCTCCTATCACCTCTATGCCGATGACATTCAGTTATACTGTTCTTTTAAAGTTTCTGAGTTTTATAAATTGTCTAGTTTAAGTAATTGCCTGACAGAAATTAAGCAATGGTTAAATGACAACTTCCTCCAACTAAACTCTGATAAAACAGAAACTTTAATTATTGCTCCAGACTATATGATTCCAGAAATTAGGCAGCATGTCAGTTTCTTAGATCCTTTTGTTAAATCGAGCCTTAGAAACCTCTGAGTCATATTTGACAGCTCGATGTCGCTTGAGCATCACTCCAAACGGCTGGTCCAGAACTGTTTTTATCATTTAAGGAATATCGCAAAACTCAGACTGATGGTGTCAAAGCTTGAACTTGAAATGATTATTTGTGCTTTTATTTCTTCCCTTTTGGATTATTGTAAAGGTCTTTTTACTTGTTTTAACAAATCAGCTTTAAATCGTCTTCAGACTGTTCAAAATGCTGCAGCACGACTCTTAACAGGCACCAATAGAAGATCTCATATCACTCCAGTTTTGGCCTCCCTTCACTGGTTGCCTTTAAGTTTTAGGTTTCATTTTAAAATTTTAATTTTAACTTTTATGACCCTATATGACCAGGCTCCCCAGTACCTATCTGACCTGCTGATACCCCATTCATCTGCCCGAGCTCTAAGGTCATCAGGTCAGAAACGACTGGTGGTCCCACGCACTCGATTTAAAACTGGTGGTTTCAGGCAGTGGCACCAAGGTTATGGAATTCTCTTCCACTGTTTCTACGCTGTACAGACTCTATTGATTCTTTTAAAAAGCAGCTGAAGACATTATTATATAGGAAAGCTTTTAATTAATTTGTTGTTTTTATGTTGTATTTTACCGCTTTACATTGTTACTTGTTGTATTTCCATTTTTATTCTCTTTATTGTGAAGCACTTTGTGATTTCTATCTGTGAAAAGCGCTATATAAATAAATTTAACTTACTTCTTTTCCCCAACTACCAATTGATCACACCAGATGGCTTCCCCTACCTGAGTTGGAGATTCCCTCTATTATTGTAGAGCCTTTACTTTGTAATAAATGAAGTGACTTAAGGCAAAGCTTGCTGTAATTTGGCTGTAATTTGGCACTTAAAATAGCTCAAAAAGTTACAAAAAGAATGGCATATTTCATTGAAGGGCACTTTTTCCTCAAACAACCATTCTGACTTCACTGAAACACCAAACTTACTTTTAACAACACTTGAGTAAACTTCCTGCGAGTATGACTTTGTTCTGCCTTCCACAGCGATGACTTTTGGGACATCCTGACATTTTCAGTAATCCTCTGTGTATTCAGGAAGCAAGTCACACTGCAGGCTCCAGAATGAGCAACAAGCTCATCGGCCCTCATTAGGCCCTGATGCTAAAGGTCACGCACACACTGGGAAAGCTTGTTATGTGGCACCCAGCATGCAGTTCACATACACAGCATCAAGGGGATTTATTAGATATGTCTTCTGAGGGAGTTCTTCATCATTGCAATTAAACAACTCTGCAATTACGTTGGAACTACAGTATACATCTGAGATATCTGAGATAATGATATGATTTACTTTAAATGGCTCTTCTGGTTGATTATAAACAAGTTAGAGCATACCCAGTGGAAAACATAAGATTGTTTGACAGCAAAAAGAAAAATATCTGCAGACATGCTCTGTGGGACACAATCCACTGAAAGCGTCATCGCTCATATATTTAATGAGCTTTGATTGTGAAACCAGCTGCTACAAAGTTTAGAGGAAAACTTTTAAAAACTTTTTTCCCCTTTCCAACAAAAAATGTACCTTAACACATGTTAATACTTTCTGATGTTAATATTTTCTTGAGGTTCATATCGGTAAGGTATACATTTTGCACTTTTTAACTTTTTTTCAAAGAAATCAGTTTCCCACTCACTAACAAACTTAATATCAAACTTTCAATGAACTGCAACAGTCACAAACACGCATCGGTACCCTGGAATATGATTATCTGATAATTCACTGGAGAAAACTTCAAAAAGTGTATTATGGGTAACCTTTCATGGGTTGCATCACCATTTGGAATAATTGTGCATATTGTACCAATTTTTAAAAAAAAACATTAAGAGAACACTTTTTGTCATGGTCCTGGGTCGTTGACCCAGCGTTTTGTGTTTATTATTATTATTAGTAGTAGTAGTAGTATTTTTGTGCTGTTTATGGTCCCTAGCCCTCATGTACTCTGTGTTCCCTCTCTACTGTGTCCAGTCACTCCTGCCTGTGTGTTGTCCCTACCTTTGTGTTCCCTCTGATGTCAGGTCCCGGTGTAAAGCCTGTGTCTGTGTCTTCGCTGGTGTTTGGTGATTCCTGTTTTACTTTGAAGGTCTTTGTCTCATGTTAGTGTTTTGAGTTTTGCTTCCCGGTCTGTTTGTTCCCCTCAGTACCCTTCTGTCCCTTGGGGGATCCTTGGGGATCAGGACTGACAGATTGCCATTCCATCGCACTTGATACCCAATCTTGAGTGGGGGTGAGGATATCTCCCCCTGACCTGTTGACCTGGCTCCCCCTTGCCGTAGCATTTGTGTTGCACCTCATCAATCTCTAGCTGTTAACACTGAGCTACTACCTGTTTTGCCATCACTCTGAGCAACTAGCTGTTTCGTCATCAATCTGGATGCTGGGTATCGAAGATTCCATAAGTCCCTCATCCTCTTCATGTAACCGCTACCGTTGGAGTAACTTGCGTAGTAGTATTCCAACAGTGCCCTGTTCTCACTTTGGTTGGTTAGCATAGAGTTTAGCCCAGGGACCCTTACTGGATACAAACGCACTGGCCAGAAGTCGAACCCACGACTTTTTGTGGGTTCCATCCATTTTTTTCACTCAGAATCCAGAACCACCTCCTGGCTCATTTCGATGTGGAGGAGCAGCGACTCTACTCTGAGCCCCTCATGGATGACTGAACTCCTCACCCTGTCTCTAAGGGAGAGGCCAGCCACCCTTTGGAGAAAGCTCATTACTGCCGCTTGTATCCGCGATATTGTTCTTTCAGTCACTACCCAAAGATCATGACCTAAGGTGAGGTTAGGGACAAAGACCGACCAGTAAGTCAGAGGCCGTCACCTAATGAAGCCAACAGAACCACATGAACTGCAAAAAGCAAAGATGAGATCCTGAGACCACCCGAGTGGAAGAATTCCACTAGGCTACACTTAGAAATTCTGTCTATAAAAAACATGAACAGAATCGGTGACAACAGCCGGCAGTTTTCGGTGGCAGCCCTGTCGGAGTTCAAGACCCACCACAAATTACTCTGACTTATTGGTGGCTATGTGGACCAAGCTCTTGCAACTGTTGCATAAGGATTGAATGGCCATAGCAATGGACCAGACACCCCATACTCCTGAAGCTCTGAATCTCTAACAGAACACCCTGAGGGACATGGTCGAATACCTTTTCCAAGTCCACATAATACATGTAGACTGGTTGGGCAAACTGCCATGCCCCCTCAAGTATCCTTGAGAAGGTAAAGAGCTGGTCCAGTGTTCCACGACTTGGATGAAAACCGCGTTGTTCCTCCTGTATCCAAGGTTTGACTAACGGACAGATTCTGCTTTTCAGTACCCTGGCATAGACTTTCCTGGGGAGGCTGAGGAATACATAGTTGGAATACACCCTCCAGTCCCCTTTCTTGAAAATGCAAACCACCCTGGTCTGCCAATCCAAAGGTACTGCCCCTGATATCCACGCAACATTGTAGTTGCTTGTCAGCCAAGACAACCCTACTACTTCAGGAAATCATGGCGTACCTCATCGGGCCCCAGCACAAGTGATAAAAACTGATGGTCACATGGAGCGCCTGAAGCAACTCAGACCTACCTGCATTTCATACTGATCAAAGATAGGCTTTGAGTGAGTCGTGAAGAGAAACACATCTAGTTGTTGGACTAATCACACTCTGCTTATTTCAGCGACGTCGGCACCTGGAGCTGGCGTGTGTGTGTCACCAATAGCAGATGCAGAAGCTGCCAGGAGAGCCAGCAAGCGAATCACAAATAAACAAATTTCACTGCCCAAAAATGCGTCCATGATGCTTCATGTTCTCAGTTTTATTTCATCTGCATTTTTACATAATGGCTTGTGGATGTAATTGGAACTCCATCAAGTGGTTTTAATATGTAACACTCAACATGTTGAAAAAACTAATGTTGAGGCTTCAAAAAATGGAGTCCTGAAACTAATATGTGTACACATTAATCTTCATTAAATTTATAAAGATATCTAAGGTTCCAAAAAAGTACTGATATGAATGCCAAGTCTTGAACACTATATATCATTGGTTAAATAAATTATGTGTAATAATGTTAGTAAAAAATAAGTAAGAAAGTAAAAAAACAAAATCTGCCTCCATGGTTCCATATTTTCTAGGGGCTCATTTTACACAACAGATATCTTTTCAAGTACTTCCTGTAAGTTTTGTCTCTTACTCCATAGACTATTGGACTAAGTGCTCGTGGCAGGATCTGGAAGAGAATATAACAACCAAAAAGGGAATCTGAATAATTTTGAGGAAACCACTGTTGCAGAACCTGCCTCAGCAAGGGTCCAGCATATATTGACATACACAACAACACCTGAAAACCATGGAGAATAATTGTATTTCTGGCCTTTGTAGCATCTTGGCTTGCTGATTTTGCAGTGAACAGGATTTTGAAGTAAGTAAAAAAGATAATGAACCAGACAATAACCAGATAGACTATATAGGTGATATCTCTCTTCTTGATGATGTGGGGATTTTGGAAGACTGTTTCTCTGAGGCAAAACACACGGGAATTAAAGAAATCCAGTGGCATTGTATGGCCAAGCTGATGAAGAGATCAGGAAGAACGGACACCATGCTGGTCATCCAAATTAACCCAATCAACATTAACGTCCTTTTGACCGTGCAGATTTGGACGTGACGAAGAGGGATGCAGATGGCAATGTAGCACTCCACTGCCATGCAAGCCAGATTCAGAGGTGTGTTTTCAGTGGCAAAAAGAGCAAGCAGGATGAGCACACAACAGACGGAGACATTTATCTGGAAGACGATGTAGCTGGTGACAAACAGTATGACGGTCAGCGTTACTTGGATCATATCGTTGAGTACCAGGTGTAAAAACAGGATGTACCGTGGATTCATGTAGAAGATCTAAAGAACGGGAAGAAAATCACAGAAAAGAAAAGAAAAGTACAATATAATAACTTCCTTTATAAAACAAATTGTTGTACACGTTGTTGTTATGCTGCTGAGTTAAATTTATATGGGAAGTTTTTTTGGCTATGTTGCAAAAGTAATTTCTTTCATCCCTTTTTCTTTATTCCATGTGAATAAAGAAATATCATACCTGGTGTTTGCAGAAAGTTTGAATAAGTGCTACATTGATGTAGTTAATAGAGATGCAGAGAACCACAACAATCACATTCTTGAACATAGCCTTGGTGAAAGCATCTCGATAGTTTACAACCACAGTCTCATTGGCATACGACGCGCTCATCTCTTAAAAGCTGAAAAACATGTTTTTAAATATAATGTTTAAATGACCACAAAATAAATCTAGTTTTCCTATGATTAAATTAAGAATTATCCATTTTTATAAGATGATACATTTTTAAATCAATAATCATTAGATCCTATTAAAGCTGTGCACTGACACCTGACACGGCAAAACAACCCACAATTATCCCTACTTTTCATGGTTTGCTCTTTTTTGTTGAAAAGAAGTGCAGAGTATCATGATGATGTCAAATGATGTCTTACTATGTTAGTATTTAGTTTTAGTTACTTATAATAGACTTGGTTAGGAGAAGAAACTGAACATTTTCTTTTCAAAACTAAACAGAAAAAAGCACTCACCCAAGATTAAGGATCCAGACATCAACTAGAAAGATAAAAATCAAAGCACTGTCATTTAAAATGAAATATAATCAAGCAGCTAACCTGTCTATCTGTTATAAAAAGCACTTTTCTTTAATAACATCATTTAATATATACTTGCCTTTGAAACGATAAGTAAATTAGATGTTCAGTCTTTAAAAATATACAAGCAACATTTAAATTATTTAAACAGAAAAGCTGTTTGATCATGAACCATTTTTAATGATCGAACGGTTCATCCAGTAGACTCAGACGCGTTTCCTGGGACTTAAAAAAGCGCATGACCTGCAACAGGAAACAACAATCACGTTAGGCATTTATTTAGAAAATACATCAATAATATGAGAAAAGTATTTTGACTATTAGTGTATAAATGAATTACTAAACTATGCAGAGCCTACCTGAGTTTATTATGCACTTAGATCACTACTGTAACATGGCATCAGACTTTATATGTGGGTTGGTTGGCGGTCCTGTAATGATTCAAGGTTGTGTGTACAGGTGCTTATGTACTGCAGGTAGGTGCATTCATGCAGTGTTTTTTCTTTTTTCTGATAGGCATGCCTGTAGTTCCTTCACTTAGATGCCCAGTCGTTTACAATCTAACCAAAAGCCTGTTTTTGGTCAGATTAGGTTACAAGGAAGCAGAATTCTAATTTTTCTACAGAATGGTTTACAACAGAGGTTTCTCCACATGAAAAACCATATATAAAGTATTTTAAAAAATTTAAAAATAAACTACACATTGACTTTAAAATCTATAAAACGCACTTCATTGTTACACCAATGAATCAGAATTAGAATCAGAAGGACTTTATTGCCAAATGTTGAGCAGGTTTACGACATTAGGAAATTGATGCAGTACTCAGTGCAAACAGTTTATCAACAATACTTAAATAAACATAGAATAAAAAGTTCTTTAAAAAGTGCTGAGCAGATTGATATATACATGAGTGTAGTCAAGTGGAACCAAGTGGAACCGGAGCAGAGAACACGAGACAGGGTCAGGAGCTTGGCTTAGAGTAAGCGGTGGCAACAGTCTTGTGCTTATTGTTCATGAGTCCAACAGCAGAGGGGAAGAAACTGTTCCTGTGGCGAGAGGTTCTGGTCCGGATGGACCGGAGCCTCCTGTCTGAGGGGAGACTGTGACCAGGGTGAGGAGGGTCGGCTGTGAAATAATATTAGCCAATATTAGCCTTATATCTCCCAGCTGATTAATGAGTGTAATTCTGCTTTTTTTTATTTTCATTTATTCATAAATGATTCAATCCAACACATACAGACACAGAAACAAATGATTTCCAAAATTTTATAAAAATAATTCTGACTTTGTTCCAGTTTCTAATATTAGAGAACATATCTAAGCCATCACCGCCTCACATTTTTATCAAACTAGCAAAACCTGAAACAGAGAGTTTCAGTCTTAGTCCTTTCCTATGTCATTGACACTATTGATCTTGACATTTTAATGGAAAGGCTTCAAACTTCAGTTGGTTTAACAGGTCAGGTTCTTGTTCTGGTCGTCATGTCTGACGTGTAGCCAGTTCCAGTTGATAGTGTTAGATTTGCAGAAATAGAAATTCAATCAGGGATTCCCTAGGGGACCGTTCTTCATATATCTTCAAATATCTTTTACTGTTCGTTTTACTGTTCGTATGAATCAAGTGATGTCCGGATCAACAGTTCTGCCTTGTGGGGTACCTCAGGGATCTGTCTTGGGTCCAATTCTCTTTTTACTTTATATATTCCCCCTAGGCCAAATTGTTAAACGCTACAATAATATCTCCTATCACCTCTATGCCGATGACATTCAGTTATACTGTTCTTTTAAAGTTTCGGAGTTTTATAAATTGTCTAGTTTAAGTAATTGCCTGACAGAAATTAAGCAATGATTAGATGACAACTTCCTCTAGCTAGACTCTGATAAAGCAGAAACTTTAATTATTGCTCCCGACCACATGATTCCAGAAATTAGGCAGCACATCAGCTTCATAGACCCTTCTGTTAAATCAAACCTTAGAAACCTCGGAGTCATATTTGACAGCTCGATGTCGCTTGAGCAACATTCCAAACGGCTGATCCAGAACTGTTTTAATCATCTAAGGAACATCTCAAAACTCAGACTGATGGTGTCAAAGGCTGAACTTGAGATGATTATTCATGATTTTATTTCTTCCCGGTTGGATTATTGTAACGGTCTTTTTATTTATTTTATGTTTTAAACCCCAGTTTTGGCCTCCCTTCACTGGGTTGCCTAAGTTTTAGGTTTCATTTTAAAATTTTAGTTTTAACTTTTATGGCCCTACATGGTCAAGCTCCCCAGTACATATCTGACCTGCTGATACCCCATTCATCTGCCCGAGCTCTAAGGTCATCCGGTCAGACACTGCTGGTGGTCCTACACACTCGATTTAAAACTCATGGTGATCGGGCTTTTCAGGCAGTGGCACCAAGGCTGTGGAATTCGCTTCCACTGTTTCTACGCTGTACAGACTCCATTGATTCCTTTAAAAAGCAGCTGAAGACATTTTTATATAAGAAAGCTTTTAATTAATTTGTTGTTTTTATGTTGTATTTTACCGCTTTACATAGTTACGTGTTGTATTTCCATTTTTATTCTCTTTATTGTGAAGCACTTTGTGATTTTTATCTGTGAAAAGCGCTATATAAATAAATTTTACTTACTTACTTGGTTTAAATCACTGACTCCAACATTTTCAAATTTTTATGGAAAAATAAACCATCACAGATAAATCTAAAAACTCTACAAAAACCAGAAGACTATGGTGGTTTAGAACTACCAAATTGTTCTCGTGAAAAGTACAAATTTGTCATCTGCCTTTCATAAGCTCCAGTATTAACCATCACAACTGCTTTAAAAGCCTTAACATAAACACCTCTCTGACAGCCTGTTGGGAATTCAACAAGATGGAGAAGGTGAAGGCAACAGGTCCCCATGGTAATCGGAGCACTTGGTGCAGTTAGAGCTGGGCGCTATGGACCACAATTCATATCTCGATTATTCTTTAGCTGGATGGCGATATACGATATATATCTCAATATAACCTATAAAGTAAGAATAAAAAGAGAGTTCTTAGTCAAAGCTATGTGTCCCAGATGTCACACAGACACTTAACACACAGCTGTAGGTGTACATAAAAAATGACTCAGAAATAAATTATCAGCATTTATTAAATAATAATGCTCCATGAATGAAATAAAAAAAATGTTGTTCTCGTGCATAACAAAAAGCTCACAATGGTGCAGTTAAAATGTGAATGTCATGGTCTGGGTGAGTGCGGGATTTTTCCTCACTGCTGGGCTCCACCTCTGGGCGGGAACGCCAGTCAGTCTGCACACCTGACTACAATCAAGTCACTGGTATTTAAGATCAACACTCACATCAGACCTCTGCCAGATTGTGATGGCCTTCTCGCTGGTGAAGGCCATCATGGTTAAAGCATTTTGTCATAGCGTTTTCCTGTCTGTATTCATCTTGCTGGTTTCTCCGCTCCGCAGTGAGGATCCCGTTTGCTTCAGCAGTCTGGTTGTTCTGGTTGGCACTCTTCTACTGGTTACGTCCCGCCTGCCTCCCTGCCTGCAGTTCAACAGTAAATACTCTGGACCCACCACTCACTTGGATCACCTGGACGCCCACCTCCAAAGCCATTCACACTTGCAAACCGTAAGCTAATGCACATCTACGTTTTGCCACACAGCTGACTTTTACTTAAACGCCACTGACCACTTGTCTCTCCCCTTTGTAGAAGACTCCGTTCACTGTCATAGTCCTCAGCTGGAGTCGCCTGTTTAACCTCCCTGTCCCAGACCTCCATAGATCTTGTTTCCGTATCACTGCAGCTCCCTTATTCTGAAAGTCAATCACTGTAAATAAAGGCACTGTACTCACGTCGGTTCTGCTTCTGTCTGCATTTGAGTCCACACACAGCCCGGCCCTCCCCCGGCCGTAACAGTGAACTACAAAGATGCACAGCAGACATTGATGTAAAGTTTTCTAAAGTGCTTCTTGGTGTGTATTCCTGTACAGTCATCTAGCACTTTGTGCAAGAAATGGGATGGGGGCCCATGTCTTTAGCGATGTGATAGGCCACTGCTTTAGTAAGGTCACCCCACTTCTAACTGTTTCTTGAGTGTTTGAGTTTTGTAAGATGGTTTGTTTCGGGGCAGGAGGCTGGGAAGACTTTAATGTCTGGGACACAGCACGCAGTTTCACACTCTTCATCCTGCACTTTATGGCGCTGTTGTCAAGGGTGGAAAACATTAGTGGCGCTCGGACCTTTAGTCGGGACGCGTTCCCGACATTCTCTGCAGATTACATTATTGTGCTGCTCATCTGACTCTTTGAATCCGAAACATCTCCAAATAATAGAGCCATTGTTTTTCTGTTTATCAACCAGATACTCATTGATAGATGCTCTGTGCATCTTGTCGCCGCCTACAGGTAAAGCGATGGGGGAGGGGGAGCTGTGTTAGGTGAGGGAGAGAGGTGGGGCGTCCAAACGTGGACGAGAGAGCGGCAAACTAGCGGCTCCACAAGTATAATTATAACACAACATAGACCATATCAATATAAAGGATATTGCCACATCTTATGTCTCGCATAAAAGTATATCGATATTTTTTTTTAAACTCGATATATTGTCCAGTCTTAGGTTCAATTTTATTTATACAGCGCCAAATCACAACAACAGTCGCCTCAAGGCGCTTTACATTGTAAGGTAGACCCTACAATAATACATACAATGAAAAACCCAACAATCATATGACCCCCTATGAGCAAGCACTTTGGCGACAGTGGGAAGGAAAAACTCCCTTTTAACAGGAAGAAACCTCCGGCAGAACCAGGCTCAGGGAGGGGCGGGGCCATCTGCTGCCACCGGTTGGGGTGAAAGAAGGAAGACAGGATAGAGACATGCTGTGACCCCCAAATTTGGTGAGTGGTTCCAGCAGATCCCAGGAACAACATTCAAGACCTCTGAAAAGATGAGCGCAGTCCAAGGAAGAGCAACGATGCCGTGCAGGACCCTCCAGCTCCCAGGCCTCTGGTAGAGGACCTGAGCTTGAAGGATAAAGACCACGATTGAGGATTTTATATTTTCATATACATTTTAACTCTTTTCCACAATTAGTAATTTAATGGCTATACCAAACATTTTTTGCAGTCACACTGTTTCCCTTAGAGATGTGTTCAGCCATCCAGGAGGGGCTCAGAGTCGAGCCGCTACTCCTCCGCATCTAAAGGAGCCAGTTGAGGTGGTTCAGGCATCTGATAAGGATGCCTCTTCGGTGCCTCATAGGTGAGGTGTTCCCCAGGGCAGACCTAGGACATGTAAAGAGACCGTGGCTGTGTCACACTTCAGAACTGCATCCTTCAGAGGTCGCATTTGAAGGCCGATTATATCACAGTAAGGTGACGAAGGCTGTCCCAATTCGAAGGCTGCTCCAAATGGGTCTGTGGCAGGGGCATGGTCTCTGGCGGAGAGGTGACGCAGTGAGCTCATGGAGCGGGGCGGATCAGCTGATTGTCAGAGTAACAGCTGTGTGTGTTTGTGCTCCGGTATTTCAACAGTGACGGGGGACGAAGGAGGAGGGCTGACAGCAGAGACCAGCACATACAGGAGTGCCTACATCCTGGACGGGTCCAGTCATCAGAAAGCGTAGTTTTTGGGTTGTCTGAATAAAAAGTGAGGCTGTCAGGCCTTAAAGCATGTCAGTGCCATCATTTGACAAGTGGTGCCGAAACCCAGGACTTCCTGTTTGCCATATTGGATCCCCAGGCGCCGGCCCAGCCTCTGGTGATGCTGGGGAAAAGGGTGCAGGATCTGGCAGCGCTGACGACGCAGCAGGCACGAGGAGCAGCTGGGGATCCTGCGGACCCAGGCGGAACAGCAGACGGCTGTCCTGAAGCGCCTGGTTGAGGCTGCCCCGTCCCAGTCCGGCCCGCTGTTGCTTTCGCTTTCCCGGATGGTGGAGGGGGAGGATCCGCACACATTCCTGGACGCCTTCCTGGCCACAGCAACGGTGTGTGGGTGGCCGGAAGAGGAGTGGGGGGCCTGATTGCTGCCGCTATTGTTGGGGGAGGTCCAACTGGCGGCGCTCAGCTTACCACCTGCCTTCCTTGTATTAGTTCTCGTGGACTATGCGACGCAATAGCTGGAAGTGGTACTGCTACACTCAATCTCTGCGAAAAGCGTAGCGCAAGTACTGTTTCAGGTCGTCTCCCGGGTCGGTATTCCTCGAGAAATACTGACTGACCAGGGCACGTTGTTCATGTCTCGCTCACTAAAAGAGCTGTACAGATTACTGGGCATCAAGTCTGTTCGGACCAGCGTCTGCCACCCTCAAACCGACGGGTTGGTGGAGCGGCTGAATAAGACATTAAAGTCCATGATCCGTAAGTTCATTCACGAGGATGAGCGCAATTGGGACCGCTGGCTAGACCCTCTGTTGTTTACAGTGCGGGAGGTGCCTTTGAGTTGCTGTACGGCAGACCGCTGCGGGGGGTGCTTGACCTCATTAAGGAGAACTGGGAGGAAGGTCCGAGCCCCGCTAAAAACGAGATTCAGTTCGTGCTGGACCTGAGAGCAAAGCTACACACTCGGGGGAGGCTTTCACAGGAAAATTAGCTCCAGGCCCAGCAGCGCCTGTAAGACAGAGGTACTACCGGGAGATGAAGTGCTTGTATTACTCCCTTCTTCCAGCTCCAAACTACTCACCAAGTGGCAAGGACCCTACGTGGTCACACAGCGAGTCGGGGACGTGGACTGTGAAGTGGTACGGTCAGACGGGGCGGAGCCACGCAGATCTACCACCTCAATTTGGAGAGAGGCAGAGTCTGCTTCTCTACGCAGCCTGGTGAGGGAGAAAGATGAGTTAGGGTAGGAGGTGCCAAAATCCACCATTCCCGCCTCCCTCCATTGTGCAGACCATCTGTCACAGGCTCCGAGAGCGGATGTTGCCGCATTGCAACAACGCTTTGTGGGCGTGTTCTCCCTCCTACCCGGCTGTATCACGCTCATAGAGCACCATTTTAATACGCAGCCTGGCGTGACGGTGCGTTCACGGCCCTACAGGCGGCCTGAACATAAGAGACAGATAGTCCAGAGGGAATTGGCTGATATGCTGAAGCTGGGTGTGATAGAAGAGTGGCAGCGTGGTGTAGCCCTATGGTTCTGGTCATGAAAGAAAGATGGGTCTATGCGGTTCTGTGTCGACTATCGCATGGTGAATGAGGTGTCACAGTTTGATGCCAGTGCCGTGGGTCGACGACCTCCTGGACTGGTTAGGCACGGCTCGCTTTTACACCACACTAGATTTAACAAAGGGCTACTGGCAGATTCCCTTGTCTGCAGAGTGGTGGGAAAACACGCCTTCGCCACTCCGTACGGGTTGTACCAGTTTGTCACACTTCCGTTCGGCTTGTTCGGAGCCCCGGCCACTTTCCAGCGCCTTATGGACCAGGTGCTGCGGCCGCACGCTGTGTATGCTGCCGCCTATCTGGATGACGTGATCATCTACAGTGAGACCTGGGCGGAGCATGTGCAGCGGGTGGCCGTGGTCCTGGAGTTCCTGAGGCAGGCGGGGCTCACGGCCAACCCGAAGAAGTGTGCAGTTGGACCGAGGTAGGTACAGTATCAGGGGTACCACTTGGGTGACATCAGTGATGTTCGTGCTTGGTTTTAAAGCTTTTACTGTAAAACATCCGTCGACCTTAATCTCACAGAGACTGTGATGATTTTATGGATCATTACAGTCAGTAACATCTCCACAAACACAACAAGCTGACAGTCAGTGAACGCTGCTCGTGTTCAGTGGTGACATCACGGCACCAGCAGGACTCACTGTTAACGTGAGCTGTGTGATGTTGCTGCCTCTGCTCGCTGCTGTGCAGCCAAACGG
>VURO01030476.1:11014-23225 GCA_015108175.1 Pelvicachromis taeniatus | reverse complement strand
CTTCCAATTTTTGGTCCCCACAAAGATGTATATTCCTGTATACACACACACACACACACACACACACACACACACACACACACACACACACACACACAGGGACTCTTCCTAGTGAGAAACTAAAAAAGAAGAGAGCATCAGATTGTCCTCATTTAAGCATCATTTCCAGCCGGCTCAGCCATTAAACTTCATTAATATTGATTTTATTTAAAAATTGATGCCAGGTTGAGAGAGTCCATCAGCGATTCCCTCCTGTGGCTGATACATACACACAGACACACACATATCCACAAACAGAGGCTGGTGGGGTGCTGAGTTTTGATTAATCTCCTCATCTGGTTGTTCTGCCAATTCATCATCTGCTGGTGAGTCATATCATGACAAGAGAGAAGTGATGAGGATAGTAGAAGAAGAAAATTAGGCAAGGGGTGGGCAGCGTAGTAGAAAATGTGGCATAGGGCACATCAATAAATGCGTCTTATTGATGAAATCTTTTCAGCCGCGTACAATAAATGCTGCCGCTCCATTTCATGTTAAGCAGTTTCTGCTTGGAAATTGCTCTGAAACAATACTACGTGGTCCCAGGAGAAGTATCACCTCAGACGATTCACACGATATTGCTTCGCTGAGATATATGAAGCAAATTTCTGTGTAAAACATTTGTCCAAAGTTGAGTCTGATCGCAGCAAACAGACAAGGTAGAAGTCACTGTTACAGTGAATGTCTCTGGCTCCATAAGGGGAACAGATGGGTGGTGTTAAATGCAACAGCAGGAGGACAGGGTGCAGTCACTGGAGCACCTCACATCCCCATACGTGTCAGTGCACTGTGACCACTCCCCATTAAGGAAGGTCAGTTCAATGGCACAGTGCAATCAAACTAGGAGACAACCCACCCCTTGCCCAGTCTTCATTAGCGTTTCACGCCTCGTCCTTGTCCTGCTTTTAGCAATCACAGTGACCGCCGCTCGTAATGGAAGTTGTGACATGCCTTTTAATGCATCCACGAACAAAGCTGGAGCACAGTGAACTGTGCACATTGTTTACATTCAGTCTTTTGTTTTATACTTTTCAAAGTTTAAGCTCACACACATTAGACCACCCCTTCAGATCAACTCATCGATCCACTGTCCTCTGAAGATTTTAAATTAGAACCACAGTTACAGGAACATCATTTTCGTATTCAGCAGTCAAAGGCACAGCAGCTTTAAAAACTCAATGTTAAGTGCTGGAAGAAAAAAAATGTTTTGTTGGCCCACCACTTCATCCTGACCTCCTCCTCGGTGGATTTTGTGGCTCATTAACAAAATCAACAGGTTTCCTGTTGTTCCTGTTTCCTTGATTTTTTTAATTTTAATTATTCAGCTAGGTGACTGTCGAAATCTGTATAGAAATAACAGAAATGTCCTCACGCGTCCGTTTGAATTACTTTTGCCAAGCTTTCAGTCAGATAATATTTCTTCTGCAGACACAAAAGCAGGCTCAAGGTATCACTCAGAGGTATTGTAGTCTCACGGCATATGTGAGTGACAAATGTGGAGGACACAGCGATACAGCGAGTGTAATTACAATGAATGTATCTCTGTGAAGGTTCTCAGTCATCTAGGTCATTGTTGTCTAAGGAGCTTGGAAAGAAAAGCGTCTGGACTTCTTTAAGTTGCTTGAAGATGTTTCACCTCTCATCCGAGAAGCTTCTTCTTGTGTTGTGCAAACATAGGAGAGCCACCTCAACGGGACACAACTCAGCTGTCCATCTGCATCTAAAGGTCAAAGGTCACTCTTTTGAGGACGCCAATGTTCACATTTTGGACAGAGACGACAGATGATTTGAAAGAGGAGTGAAAGAAGCCATCTATGTCCACTGTGAATGACCATCTTTGAACAGAGGCGGTGGGTTACGACTCCAACTGTCTGTCATCTATAATCCAGTTTTGAGATCCCTTCCCAGACGCCTTAACGCCCACTCACATCCTGGGCCTTCTGACCTCAGGAAATCACATGGGGCTAGGCTTCACAGTGGGTTCACCCGAAACCTTGGCTGATTGTGACCCACACCCGTTTTTGCACCTGGCTCGTGTAATTAAGTAGAGGATCAATATGGGGGTCCATGACCCTCTCAGGGGGGACACTCCCATAGATCTTAAATCTGGGACTCTCCACCATTTGACCTTTGAACTGAAGAAGCTTCTCGGATGAGAGGTGAAATGTCTTCAAGCAACTTAAAGAAGTCCAGACGCTTTTCTTTCCTAAGCTCCTTAGACTACGATGAATGCAATGATTGTGATTTGTTTTGAACAAAGGTTTCAAAGAAATGTAATGTGATGTAATTCAATTTTAAAAATGACTCCAAAGTTGGTAAAGGAAATAGTGCAATCGCGCTCATTATCGTATCCTTATTCCAAGGTTTTGCCTTTGTCTAGCATTTTGAATAATTGGAAATGGGCTTCTTTAAAGCTAAAAGCTCACTGCTGTCGCAGCATCTGGAATAAGAAGGGGCACCATTCGCTTTAGACATATGGCCACACCAACTTCACGTATGTCAGTACATTTAAAAGTGAAGCTCAGGGCACCGGTTTAACTCAGTTGGATGAGCTGGTGACCATATGCCACAATGTTGAAAGCAGCCAGCCCAGGTTTGAGTCCAACCCTTGGCCCTTTGCATGTTTTCCCCTCTGTCAGTTCCTGTTGATCTTTGCTGTTACTAGCAATAAGGCAAGTTAAAAGTCCCCCCCAAGAAAGGCTTGCGCTTGTGCTTGTTCACACTACAAGCAGCAGAGTTTAAAAAATATTGACAACCTTGCCAGCTACACTTTTTCTATGCCACATGTCATCCGAGGGCTTGTGTGTGTGTGAACTTGGCTCATTGGCAGGGCTGTTGTGTGTCACACAAGCATCAGGTGTCAGTTTGGAGCTTCCATTGAGCAGGATTCATGACCTCTCCCTTCTCACCTGTAGACTTATTCTGAACCACACACAGGACAAAAGATGGATGTAACGCCATGACGTCATGCAGTGGTTTTGGATGTGTAGTGTAGTCTGTCAGTCTACACAAGGAGCCTTTCTTTTCCCTAGCAATATTCCCATGCTGTGCATGTTTGCTCAAAGTGACCACCATTCGGAGTGCTGGTCTCTGATACCACGGCAGTCGTTTCTTTTTTTATGTCATTTCTTTGAAATGACAATTGGATGCAGTTTGTAGCACATGTACAGCTCAGGATATTTCACCATGTTTTTTTATTCTTTCACTTTTCTTGCAGTTTTCTCGTTTAAAATACGGTAGCATTTTAAAGGTCAAGCACAAATAAAAATAAGATGTTTCTCTTTGGTCTTTTTCCAGAGTGATGATGCCTCAGTGGTACAGGATGTGGCAGAGTCACCAGTTGATACCGACCCTGCTGATGCCACAGAGGTAAGACCTACCTTCCCCCACCGACTGTGTTGGATAAAGTCTTGCAGGTTAACCTCACCTAAGTTTTATTAGAGGTATTAAGGTATAAAACATTCATTCGTTTTAACGCATATTTAGCAAAAGGATAGTTAGCTCAGGGAACTTGCTGTGTCTTTGACAAGCCCAAGACAATAATCTTTAAATTACATCAACATTTCTGTTAAATGAAAGGTTCATTTATTATTTGGCATTTGCTGGCAACTTGCTTAAAGGTTACATCCTGCTTAGGGCAAAGACAGACTGTGAGCACCTTCAGACAGTCACCAGAGTTCATAAATAAACCATTCAATGGGTGTTGTAACATTATCTCTGTTACTTTGCACTGTTTCTGTGATGTAATGTCATTAAGCTGCACAGAGATGCATCTTTCAAGGTGAAAACGATCGCACCGCAGGAGGTCATCTGCATCCCAGATGATAAATCCAGACCTCACCTATTGCTTGTGCCCTGTTTCAGGAGGACTCCGACGAATAACCTGCTGGGGAGCGTCACTGTCGAGGATAAATGATCGAAACATTCCATGTTGCTCTGCCAAGTCCCGTCGTGCCTCGTTTTTGGTCCTTTATGGAGTCTGTGCTCAGCGTCGGTGTGTGCGTGTGTGTTTCCATCTGTGCCGCCCCGTACGTCTGTAAATTTCCGTGTAAATGTTGCGAAGATCGAAAGATGTCGCGTGAACGTGTTGGTGTGCGTCGGTGTGTGCCTTTTAAACATCAGTCTCGAAGGAGACCTCAGGTGTGTGTCCTCTGTGACCAGCCGTCATTTACAGTGACTCCCTCCCACTGAGAAAGCCAGCTGATCACAGCATGTCTATGCGTGTGTGTGTGTGTGTGTGTGTGTGTCTATATATTTGTCAACTGTGTGGCTATGTCAGTAACTCAAACATGGAAAAATACTGCAGTCTACAAACACCTAAGTGTCTCTATATATATGAACACTTTACAGTGATCTGTTTGAGATGGGAGCATAATAATAATAATCTCTATTTTTGTCTGTATACTGTCACTGTTTTTTGCGGTGGACTATAAAGTGCTGAGCTATTTGTGCTTTTCATATTTTTTAAGTTGTCACTGATATAACAGATATTCTATATCATATTGGATGGACTTTTGAAAACCGAGAGCATGTAAGGAACTGACATTCATTTAATGGGAATTAAATGTTGAATAAAACATGTAAAAGTGTGAGGCCCATGATCTTTTTAGAATTGCGCTTCATTGCTCAGATAAAATACAAAAGGAGAGAAAAAGGTATTGTCTAAAATAAAAGAGTGTAAAAAAACAAAGAACAAAATGGCAAATCACCTTTAGTCACTAGTTGAGGAATAATTAGGGCAAAGCTATTTAAAAGTGACAGATGCATCTTTAAAATGAATGCAGGAGATAATGGGCAGCCACTGCAATTTGGCAAGCACCAGCGTAATGTGTTCAAATTATATCTGTGTGCCAGCTAAGATCTGGGCTGCGGTGTTCTGCACCAACAGGATGTGGTGAAGTCAGCTCTGACTCGTGCCAACACACGGCGCAGTAGTCACGACAGGAAAAAATAAAATCTGTAGCAGGGAGTGTGATCTGATTTGAAAGATTCAAGTATGTGTATCTATATGTGTGTAGACTAGACCTGTAACAATAAAAACATGTGTTGGGAGCATTTTTAAAATTGTGGTGAACGATGTGAACGATGCAATGTGAATAACATTGTGTATGTCAAAACAATGATCACTGAGAATCTGGTTATTACACAACAGTTGTTCACAAGCTGGATGTCAGAGCACCTTCACTTTCTCACTGAAAGTGGGTCAAAAAGCAGTCAGTCCCTCTGATGACAGCCACTTCATTAGGAACACTTCATTAGGTGTTCAGCTGCTCATTAACACAAATATCTAATCAGCCAATCACGTGGCAGCAACTCAGTGCATTTAGGCATGTAGACATGCCTAAGTTCAAACCTGCTGAAGTTCAAACTGAGCTTCAGAATAGGGACGAAAGATGATTTGAGTGACTTTGAACACAGTGTGTTAATTTGTGGCAGATGGGCTGGTTTGAGTTTCTCAAAAGCTGCTGATATATAAACAACCATCCCGAGGATTTTCGGAGAATGATCCAAAAAAGAGAACGTTAGGTGGGTGTTTACGTCACAGGTCAGAGGAAAATGACCAGACTGCTTCGAGCTGATTGGAAAGCAACAAAAAGTCAAATAACCACTGGACACACCGTACAGCCAAGGTAATGCAGAAGATCAAGTCTGAAGGCAAAACACATCAAACCTTGAACCAGATGGGCTGCAGCAGGAAGACCACACCGGTTGCCACTCTCTCAGCTAAGAAGAGGAAACTAAAGCTGGAATTCAGGCAGGTTCAATACAACTGAACCACAGAAGATGTGAAAAACATTGTCTGGTCTGATGAATCTTGATTTCAACTGCAACACGCTGATGGTTGGGTCAGAATTTGAGGTAGATAAATCATGTTGTCCACCTCATATTCTGACCCAACCATCAGCATGTTGCAGTTGAAATCAAGGATCCATCCTGCCTTGTATAAATATAAATAACCCAAAGTGGCTGTTGAGTCTGTGAGTTCTGAATCCATCCTGGGGTGGACACAGTGTCCTAATCAATTACTGGTTCCTGCTTTAAGAGATTTCAGTATCTTCTAAGGACTTTGGTAATCTAAAATAATCTAGGATTAGATGTTGGCATGCAGTTTAAACAGAACAACCACATTGGCCTTGAAAATGTGCTATACCCAGCCATCCAGCTGCAGGCTTTAGAGAGTGTGAAGAGAGAAAAAAAGGAGACAGACGTGCACTCACAAAGGCATGTCCTTGCAATCAACACTTCCAGCATTTTGTTTCCTTGGAGAGATAGCACTGCTTCATCAACACTGAGGCCACCATGTCTTTCAGTCCTGCAGGATTTGGTGGGTATTTATTGTTCACGGCACATCAGTCTACAGCTGCAGTAGCCCACTGTTTTATGATGCACTTGATGAAAAGCATACATCATAATCATGCTAAAGCTGGGGTAGGCTACATGTTCTAGGGGCTGGTCATTTGGACCAAATTGGGTGAGCACTATAAAACAGTAAAAAGATTAAAAACAATGCAGGTATTAAATAAGATGCACAGGAGTTTAACTGGCATGTGTGGTTCAAATTTCATGTGTGCCATAAAGGCAAACGTATACATTTGTAAATGCATGTCCGTCTGGTGGGAGCAGCCTAAAAACGCAGGAAGAGTTGTTGATTGTTGAATGCTGTTTTGATTTTTATTATGAATTGTTTTATTCTTACACACTAGACATATTGCCGTTTCCTCACACTTTTTTATGCTGTAGTTGATAATCCTCCAATTTTCTTGTTCAACACGACTCATCGTCCCTCGCCCAGGGACGCTGCTATTCTAAGACCACTTGCTGGAAGTCCGGCTCCAACCATTATGGTCCTCAAACATTGCAAGAGCAAAGGTCAACTTGGAGTCAAAATTTCTCACGGAGAATCATCGCTGGTAGTGAGAGCTGAATCTCCAGCTACCCCTGAGCAGTTTATAATTAAATCCAGGAGTTCACTGTTTCCAAGTAGAAATCAGCTAGATTGCAATTTTTGATCAAGCCTCATATCGAAATAAGAAAGTCTAAAGAAAGCCAGAGAACTCAGCTTCAGATTTCTCTGGCATGATGTTGCTGGTCTGCCTCCTAAAGCAGACTTCCTATCAGCACAGCATGGAGACTGGTTTGGTAGCAGCCGTCTTTAATGTTTAAGAGGACAACAGATGATACATGAGCATGTTTGACTGCCTAAAGGTGCACAAGAGTAAGCACAATGACCTTGCACTCTCAGATCAGCATGTAGTTGACTGGCAGTGATGAGAGCTTGCAAAAACATGAACAGAGGGCATGAAAATGACCCAAATGGAGAACAGGGTAAACACCAGCAGGGTGGGGACAAGCAAGGAGACCAGAACACTGTTGGACACCATGACTGCATTAATATGCTTCTGGAGATGGTTAGGATTTACTGGGTGAGCATGTTTTTAAGAAAAATGCAGAAATTTATTCAAACAAAATACTACGCTGCCTACGACAGCCCCGAAGCTAACGTGAGGCTGTTAAAGTCCTGATTGAACTTTTGTATCGACTAAGGCGTGAACAGATCTTGTTACTGTGTTCGTGTCTACATGGAACAGCAGGAACAGCAACATAACTCAAAGAGAAAAATCATTCATCTCCTCTCAACACCACACCGAAGCCATTTTAACCAACATTTCCCGCCTACCTACAAATCAAACCATACAAGCAACATCTGCGCACCAACACACGTCATCTGAATGCCTGTTTCCTGTTCAGATTCTTGGTATTGTGTCAAATGCCCGGCTGCAGTCGGAATTCAGAGTGTTCAAACTGCCCTGTGATGCGAGTGACCTGATTTCTAAAATCCACTCAGAGCGAGACAAACCACCAAGATCGTCAAGAACAACATCATCAAGAGCTTCTCAGAATCGCTCGAATCATTTCAGACTATATTTTTACACATACATTTGACTGCCTCATGTTTCCATGTTGCAACAAATAGTTATATTTGATTTCAAATAAACCAAGAACACACCTCTTGGTCCTAATGAATACTAATTAGAGCAAGTGTCTCAAATGTTTCCTATTCTTTGTTTGTTTTTAAACTTAAACCCTCCATTTGTGACTCCTTTAAAAAAAAACAAAAAAAAAACTTAGGGTAGTAAAATTATGTATAATGCTTTGTTTTTAAGCTTTTTATAAATAAATTCCATTAAAAAAACTATATAGTAAGGCCAGAATAATTTAAATGCAGTAAGATGACAGCAGCCAATGCTCTAAGTAGTAAGTTATTACCATAACCCTGCTATTAATAAAGACCACAACCTTCCAATTTGTGCAGGATTTCAGTCATTTGACCATACAGCTGTTTCCAGCTGTTTTATATAACAGAACACAAACCATGTAAAATGAAGACTAATGCAGCTTGATCCATGTGCTCAGAATTTATTTGTTTGCTTGTTTGGTTCCTCCCTTACCAAAGCATTGCACTGTAAATTTATTTACATTTTTATCATAGCGGGAGTAACCCTGACCTTCTTTATTGGAAAAGTATAGCCACTGTTAACAGAAAATGCAACAGCATACAAATAAAAATAGTTAATCTTTCCTTTCAACATAGCATTGTGATGGTTTCTGTTTTGTTTTTTTAAAAAGGAAAAATGCAATCAAAATATTCACTCCTTTGTTCCTTTGTAGACTGACACTTCCAACAGCAGTATCCAATTGTCACATCAGACGCCTACACTGGAATATGTGACAACATGGTGTGCAATCATGACAGAGAACTCTCAACAGTATATTCCTCATATTTCAACCTTACACACGTGATCCCACAGCTCAACTGGACAAGTCCATTTGAAAATGATCAGACAATGGGGAGAACTGGTGGAGATTACATGTTTCACTTCTTCTTCCTCTTCAGGGATTTCCACTCTCCCTCCTGGGTGGCCAGACTGCCCATTAGCTCTTTCACTTTTCTCTTTCTCTCTGCATCCCTGAAACACAGAATGTGTAAAAGTTAAAAGCTTCTACTAAGAGAATCTTGAACATTTCTGAACAGATGCTGGAGTTGAATCCACACCTGTTCATGACCTCGTTGAGCTTCTCTCTGGCCAGGAAGCGTGAGTCCTTCCTGATCTCTCTCAAAGCGCCCTTAAACTCCCTCTTGTATTTATGCTTCAGTCGCTCCTTCTCTCTCTCCTCTCTGGTGCTGCCACGCTTCTTTCCATAGTCCAGACTGATGAAAACCAAAAACAGCACACAAAATATTAAAAAGAAAGGCGACATCCATTGTAAATCTTTGGCTACCTGAACAATCTGAACTGCTCGATTGGATGAGCAATTTATTTTGGTGCTTACACTTCAACAATCTTGGGCGTGAGCAGCTTCAGAGGAATAGGCTTTCTCTTGTCAAAAACGAGCGGCCTGTGAGTCACAGGCGTGCTACTAATGGCCTCCACAATCTCACTGTTAAGCTCCTGCAATGAAAAATGACGAACACTGTTACTAAACACAGAAAAATAATCAAATTAAGGGAAAGATTTTTAAAAAGCAAACAAACAAAAAAAAATCAGTGCAATCTATCACCAACCTGTAATGGCTGTGGTAATGTTTGGGTGGAAAGATGTTTTGAAAGAAGCGTTCTGATTGGCTGAAAGATGTGTGTGAAGCAGGGGAGGTCTTTGTAGAGCAAGCAGCACCTCTTCACCAGATCGAGGCAAGTAGACAAACACGTTAATCTGCACCAAAAAAAAAACAAAAAACAAAAAAAAACACAATTATGAACTTTTCAGTTTTGTAATTTTCCTCATGTTAATTAGCCTCTATATACCTGAGGTCCTGAAGCTCGGTCCTCACTTCACTTATATGACTTCCTTTCTGCAATCTCAGCCCAGTCTACTTCTGGGGCCGGTTATAAAGATCCTAACAAACACTGCTGCACATGCAGATTGCAACATTAGATTCTACAAGTAACTGTTGCCAGATGTCTATAAATGTCACTCAGAACTACAAAAGCCTAGACTCACAATCAGAAGGATGAACCTACCCAGTTAGTGTTTCACAGATATTTTACGGAAATTGGATCTACATTAAAAGTCAATGATCAATCCAAATCCTCACTCTCTGAGAACTATAATCGATAATTTAACAGCCATCCCCGCAACAACGCAGTCTGCAGCAGCGCAGCCCAGCATTGGATTACTGCTAGGTATGTCATTTGTGGGACAAAGACATTTATTTACAATCATACGACCACTGTGGATTCTGAATCAATCACAACTGTTGAAGTGCATACTTTCAATAATCCAAGAGCTTTTACAAAAAAATGTACATTAACTGTTTAGGAATTACAGCCATTTATGGCCATACTGTTTTAGACGCTCAAATGCAACTTCCAACAAAATATTAGAGTGTGTGACCTTTTTTCTTTTTTTGGCCTGTCCAGTATAAGTGGTGGTGTGGGAAGTGGGAATCAAAGTAGAATTAGGCAGAAGAAAAAATAAATAAATAAACCTATCAGAGACACAGCACAAACTTTAGGAGTTTCAATACAAGTGTATGATGACAGAATTATTTCCATGGTTAAGAAAAATATATTTTTTTAAACACCAGAATGACGGAAAGACCAAGGTATGGAGAAGGGCAGAAACAGCTGTCAAACACAGTGGATGCAGGGTTTAGCATCTATGGCTGCTGTTGGAACCGGGTCGCCTGTGTTTATTGATGACATGACTGCTGATAGAGGCAGCAGCATGAACTCTGAAGTATACAGGGCAGTTTAGTTATTAAACAGAAGACTGAATTCAGAAAGACCCACAAACAAGAAGCTGAAGGCAGCTACAGTAATCGTCTTCCAGAGCATCTCAAGGAGGAAACGCAGCATTTGGTGATGTCTACGGGTTCCAGACTTCAGGGAGTCACTGACCTCTTGAAAAGCATTAGCTCAGCTTTCTGTGTGACACTGCACGCCTCCATCTTTACACATTTTAGACACCCTTTAGCCTTCAGTGTACACTCACTATCCTCGCCTGCTTGATCACCCAGCAGTAATTACCACATCCACTAGCCTCTTGACACACAGCTGCTTGTGTGCATGTGTCACTGTACGACCTCAAGGAATGCAGAAATTAGACTATGACACTGAGCAGAGGGACTCACATGCAGTGGTGTATATAACACTGTAAAGGAAACTGGACTGGATCAGAGCCAAGGCACAGCATTTAAAGATCTTATTTGATCAAGACTAATTCTGAGTTATTAAGAACACAAATACTGGAAAACACAACCTGTCCTTTGTAAACTGTACAGCAAAATGCTTAGCAGCTCAGAACTGACAGAGGAATAAACTGAAATAACACATTTATCAGTCATGAAATTAAACCTTTGACCGCTGAGTTGGTTAACACTCTGTGGGAATGACGGACCCGATCACACCCCAACACTTTTCAGCATCTTTATTTTGCACTTCTCACACGTTTGCTGTTTACACAACTCAGCTGCAGCTTTCCAGCTGCCAGCTACACACCAACCACAACAGTACTGCAGGACCTAGTTCAGCTTTTAAGCCGGCGAGGCGTGAATGCAGATGCCGTGCAGGTACGTCCCTCACCCCTGAAGCGCCACCGCAGACACTGATTATCTCACTGCAATGGTATATGTGTCAAGCAGCCAATTAACAGTCCGGTTTTGAAGTCAATGTGTTGAAAGTAGTAAAAAAAATAACAACAATAACAATGGCTCAGTATGCACACCCAAGGCTATGATAGAAATGTGAAGAAACAACAAGTCAGTCTAAACTAAGTAGCCACACACCATTCAGCTTGCCCAGGCTGGCCCCTAACCTCAGTAAAGAGTCCCTAAAATTGGCAAGTTAGAGGTGGAACATGAAGCAATGTCTTCTTTTACATCACATGGACGTCTGTGTGAATGTGTCATTTTTATGGGAAAAGACGGGAGTGGGAAGAAGGCGAGTTGGTGGAAGTAGAAACCCTTGCTCCAGCATTCATCTTGATGTTATTCTCACCCATATCAGTCACATTAAGCCCACTTACACCTCTTTATGGCAACAGCAGTCCCTAATGACACTGAGATAACAATCGCAGGTCCACAGCAGAAATAGTTCATGGCTAGTTTGAGGGACATTATAGAATTCAAGGAGTTGACTTTGCCTCCATATTTTGGAGGCTCTTTTAAACCC
>VURO01030476.1:0-10994 GCA_015108175.1 Pelvicachromis taeniatus | reverse complement strand
GTCTTTTCCCCCCCTTTTTTGGGTTCTTTTTTTCCCCCCCCCCCCCCCCCCCCCTAAATATAGCCAGTGAATTCAATTCAGTCAGTTCTTGCAAACGTAACTGTGTTGGACTGTGTCTGCATATTTAATGCAATGTTATCGATAATTATCATTCATTACAATACATTAATAAGCATTCATTTTAGTTGAGCATGAATTAAAATGTATGTTCTGACAAACTGTGCACAATCATGATCTGCTGAAGCCTGTTTACAAGCTTAGCTTTGTGCCCACACACCAGCTGCTGTGTGAAACCGTGCTGGCGACTCACCCGAATTCACACAAGTGGATAAATCAGCTCTGAGCCACTCAGTGT
The DNA here is from genome assembly GCA_015108175.1 of Pelvicachromis taeniatus. Lineage (NCBI taxonomy): Eukaryota > Metazoa > Chordata > Actinopteri > Cichliformes > Cichlidae > Pelvicachromis > Pelvicachromis taeniatus. The sequence goes on along the minus strand of VURO01030476.1, from coordinate 10,639 downwards.
ATGCAGGTAAACCAAGTATGAAGGCCTATTTTAGGTTTATTAGATGCAAACAGCGGTGGCTGTAATAATAATGAGCATGCTTATCACACAGTAATTGCATTAGCACTGTGGAACATGCAGCTGTTTACAGAGGAGATGTGTATGAATGCATGTTTGTGTGTTTATTTTTGTCCTTACAAGAAAAAAGACACAAAAAAAACCCAAAACAAATTAACTTTGTTTTTATTTTCTATTTTTTAATGGGGCTCTGTTCTTTTCCAATCTGCCTATTTCCTTTTTGGTGATCCAAACTGATCATGAACAGTGTGAAGGCGAAGACAAAGGACTTTCTCACACTCCCTCTCTGTCCTCCTACTGTGCCTATAACCGTCATTCTTCCCCTCTAAAGGTTTTTATTAGGATTATTCACATGGAGACTGCCACATCGACCGCTGCAGTCGACTGCAGCACTTTCATTAAGAACAACTTACCCCTAACCCTCTAAAAGACATTGCCAGTGTGATAACTCAGCTAACTTCACTAACTCTTCAAAACCAACTGAGATTTTTCATCTTGATTTATGTCCAAAGGCTTCATCTGTTTGTGGAGGGTTTCTTGTTTGTTTGCTTTGATTTTTGGAAAACCTTTCTTTACCTCACCATTTATGGCTAACTTCTAACTCTAATGTATTTATATTGTACAATAGAGTTAGAAGTATCTATATTACTTTTATGTTATTAAGCTAAGCTGTTGTTCATGTTTTGGCTGCTGTAACACTTGATTTTACAACTTTTGGGATAAATATAGATTTTTTTAATCTACATAGAAAAGCCACTCTGATCATTTGTACTGGACAATTTTAATAGTGCCCGGTACTTGTTTAAGAATTAAAGAAGCACTGAACTAAAGTCAACTGAAGAAGCAGAGTCAGGTTTTCTTCTCCACGTACCTGTGGTTATCTCTATCAGGGTTGTTTTGGAGGTCCAGCTGCTGAGTAGCAGAGAGTGGGAGGCTTTTTTTGCTCCAGCTCCTGCAGGACTCTGACGATGACAGCACTAAAAGATCGCTGTATTTTCCTGATGGTCTGAAGGGTGGCACCACAATGTAACCTGCAACACAATGTCAGAGTATGTCAATTCAGCTTCACACCTTAACAAAGCGTACCTGCCGTATAAATAGGGCTGTGCAATATGACCAAAATCTCATATCCTGATATAAAACATTTCTCATCCTGACAACAATATATATATATATCACAGAATAGTGCTTTTTCTGTCAATTCTGTGAATCTCGGGCCAACTCGGCTTGTATGAAGTGTTTTCAGCTGGGTGTCGTGTACCTGGAGTCCAGTGTATTGACCGATGCGTGAAGCTTCACATTTTTAGACATAAGTTGTAACGACCGCCATTTTCTTTGTGAGTATTTATTACATAGTGTGCTGTGGGGAAAAGCCTGTTCTAACGTTTGAGTCTAAAGTTGATTTTTTTAGCACCTGACAGCTCTTTTTTGCTTCTCATCCATAAACTCCCTCCATTCTCTTTCACATGATTCTTGCGTAGATGGTAGAAAAGGTTTGTCGTGCTTGAGTCTGAGGTGGGGACCGGTTTGCGGCATAATCTGGTTCGTGTCAGACTTTTCATAACCGAACCCTGTCCATGCTACAGAGGTAGCCCCTAGTCCTTCTGTTTGGAGCTACCTGGTTCTGTCTCATCTTCCCTGGCCATGCTGGTATCCTCTGTGCCCCAATGAAAAAATATTACCGTAAACAATGTATGTGGCAACACACCACGAAACAAACGATAGTGTATCATTTGAAATGACAGATTTTTTTATTTTGGCATCCGATCAGTGTTTGTCGATGGTGGTCATATCGCACAGACCTACGTATAAATGTGTAATACCTAAAGAAGCCTTGTCCTGCACTGCCAAGTGTAGCATCCCAACCAGGAAGTTGATGAGCTCAGGCAGGAAGCGCTTTGAAAAAGAGACATACTCCACTGCCAGAGAGCACAGAACTAAACCTGATGTTAGGTCACGTAATGATCTCACTGGGCACTGAAAAATTACAAGACACAGACATAACCACACAAGTGTCAGCATTACTGTAGTACACACTGAGAGACAGATCTGAAAAGAAAACAGGTGGTAAATACGTCTCTTATGTAAGGCTGAAAGACTGAATTCAAAGAGAAGCCACACACACGCACACGGTAGCAGCTAGGCAAGTTCCACACACGATAAGATTCCAAACTGCTCAAACACAGATGTTAAATAAAGTTATGTAAAAATATAAAAAAGCCTGTGTGTACCTTGGTGAGAGCCTGGCTGATGAAAAGCAGCGCAGGAGTTGTAACTGGGTGCCTGAAGTCTGAGGTAGGAAACAGCAGGGCTGTCACCTTAAGGTAGATGAGCTTAAGACACAAAGAAATGTACAAATGAAGGTGCAACATATACAATAACAAGAGTATTTACATTAGAGAATTCCTTTTAATAATCCTACTTTAAAAACAGTTGGTCCAAGTCCAAGAAAAAAGGGAAACCATTCATTTAAATCCTATATTTAACGGAACATAACACAACACCTCAAATGTTAAATGTCTATCAACTCTTTTAAGCGAGCAGTTGCACATCTACACAGTCGTTGTTATATTTTGCCCAATAATCAGTTTGAACAGTGTCTGATTGTTGGGCTGCGAGAGTCAGATGAGCAAAGAGAGGATCTGATAATATGTAAGCTCATCCAAGTCTTCTTCAGTCCTTACCCCAGGCTCAGGGCAGCAGAGTGAATGATTTGAAGCATGCTTTGCTGGCTTTCACTGTGAGCAATGACTGAGCAACAGAGGCACAAATAACAGGCTTTTAAACAGATCGACAGTCCAGTCTCATTTTATTCCCCTTTAAATCACAGCAGTGGATTAGTGAGCCATATTTACAGTGCAGATTGGCTGGCCAAACTGATGAATAATCAAACTTAGAAAAGACTTTTACTAGAAAAGAAAAGAAACATAACTCTAACCATCTCCAGCTTAAAGAAGATCAAACTACTAAAGAAACTATTTGAACCAGGCTAAACTTTGTTTCAGTGCGGCCTGCTCACCATCATAGCCTGACACACAATGATCCCAACAACAGGAAATGGACCACTGCTCAATCCATCATTCAGAGACACTGGTAATAAGTTAACAGTGGGAAACTAAATGTACATTTATATAGAGAGGATGTACCTGCTCTTTAGAAATATATAAATCTTAGAACCAGTATTTTCAATCAGGCACTCATGACCAACAAAACACAACAAAGTTAAACGTTTTGTGTAGTGTTTTAAAGAGGTCACGGTGACGTTCACCATCATCAAACACTGATCAAAATCAGATGGGATGAAATCAAACTGTAAGAAAACATCAAGCTCTATCCACCACATGCTTGCTAAACGGGGAATCACTAGTTTTCTCCAAATAACGCTGGAAGGTCTTAAAATAATTCCAGCATTGATTCTACCAGAAGCCATAACGGCGCACGCCTACGGATCGGTCACTCACTGAATGAGCTGACATTTAAAGCCTCTGAAATCTATAAACACCCTGGTGAACATCAAACATTTACCACAATCAAAGTAAGTAATTCATACCATGTCTAGTGTAGGGAAAGCCGCGTGACCTTTGACCTCAAGCGTCTCCTCCATGCTATGAGCGGCATCTCCGAGGATGTTCTGCATAGCTTTACAGGCTACGTCTGGAAACATCTGGCACAGAGCGTACACCTCGCTGCAGAGAGATTTGCAAAAGCTAAAGAAAAGTCTTAATTTCACAGACTAAATATTTTCAAGCCTTTTTCTGAACTCACGGTATGAGTTTATCAATGGTGCTAAGTTCAGGTGGACTCCTAGTGGCCAGCTCTCCGATGTACTCCAACAGAAAGCCAAAAAGTTTCTGGAACAGAGAGAGCTCTGTGAGTTCACATAACAGTGAAAGCTGCCGACTCATCACACATGTGTATCCAACTCTGTAACTGTACCTGCAGTTTGAGCTTATTGCCTACAGCCAAACTAGGGTGGTTGCTCTTTTGAGTTCTGGCCACAATGAGGCGCTGGTTGTCAGAGGTGTGACCATGTAGCATATCCTTCAGATCGTTGTAGCTCTCAGGGGCTGTGAGAGGAAGAAGAAGAACAATACAGTGTTGGATGTTTTGTGAGGGAAGGACGGTGATGAAAGCTGATCTGAGCATCACTATTGCAGAAAGAAAAAAATAACTATAAATAAAAATCACACTCATCTGCCTTTTTTTATTTTATTGAGTAATAAATTCTGGTACCAGCAAATGTGTATGGGAGCTCTGCTTTGGCTGCCTCCTGCTGGGCCTTCACTTCCTCTTTGCTCAGAGTCTTCTTCGGTTTGGCGCTGGCCTCTTTCTCCTCCTCATTTTCACTTTCTTGCTCAGACTCGAGGTCTGAGTGGCCATCATCTTCACCACTTGCCTCCTCGTCCTCCTCCTCCTCTTCTTCCTCCAATTCATCCTCCTCTGCATCCGATTCCTGTTCCTCACTGCTCTCGCCCTCACCTTCTTCTTCATCTTCACCCTCATCTTCTTCTTCATCTTCACCCTCATCTTCTTCTTCTTCCTCCTCCCCCATGTTCCATTTTCCATCCTATAGACAGGAATAAAACATTAAGATAAAAATCAACAATCATACTAGGAGGAATAACCTGAAGTAACAAAACCGTTCTGCATTGTGTCGTCTCTCACCTGATAAGCCAGAGTCTTCTTGTCGTGCTTATCGAGAATGAAGCCATCATTGAGGTCATCAGCAGAGAAGTGAATCTTACTTTGTGCACCTTCCACGACTTCCTCTCCCATCATCCTCCTGAGACGGTCAGCCTGTAGAAAGATCAGATGATGGCAACTGGACATTATCAATTACTTATCTAATTAAATTCACCATTAAAGCCTGATCTCCAGGCAATCTCAGTAACTAAGTCATAACCCTACATTCTGAAGACAAGCAAAACCTATTTTGGAAAATCTGTACAGTTATTGTTTTCTGTTAGTCAGAAATTCATTTTTTTGTCCCATGATTCCCAAGCAAGGGGAACAAAAGGGAAAAAACTAATCAGATATTCTGATAGGATAGCAAAGGGGTTAAAGATTATGGGTACTTAAATCTCACAAGGTTAAACCGTGCTTGAATACTGCCTTTGACGTGACTGTCATAAGAGTAAGAAGTTACTTCTCCTGTCAAAATGTAAGAGCTGCATCTTACTACAATGTGCCTTTCCAGTGTCTTTTTTCTCTTTTTAAAGACTGAGAATAAAACCTGATCAGGCGATTAACATCTGAGTGGTCGACAGCTGCAGACAACGAGGCAAATTCCCACACAGCAAATGTACCTCTAGTTTCTGCAGCTTCTCTCTCTCTTCCTTGGCTAGCTCCTCTGGAGTTTTCATCTTCTCCGAGGGCTGAGCCTTCATCTCAAAGCCGAGCTCTCTGACCATCATGTCATATTCCTCCAGCTAGAAAACGCAAACATGAAGCAAAAGGTATTTATTTTTAAAAAAAAGAAGAAGAAAAAAAGCACACATCTGGGTGGAACGGTCTTTTTGCAGGCTCATTTGTGTAGTCTTACTTTGGGTTTCTCCTCCTGTTTGTCAGCTTTGGGCGTCTTTTTCACCATCAGAGACTGTATGTTCTTCCAGTCTTGATCCAGCTTCTCGGTCAGCTCCTGGGCCTCCTCTCTCTGCACCTGGCGTTCCCTCTGAGAACAAACCCAAGACATCAGCCTCACCAGTTTAGCACAGTCTGTAATCTGCAACAATATGGTAAACAAAGGCAGCATGAGCCAAAATCCATCAGCTGGACCGAAGCCTCACCTTCTCCTGCTTGGACTTTTGGATGAGTTCTTCAATGAGCTCCTGCCTGGATTTCACCCTCTGGGCTCCCTCCTCCTCCTCCTGCTGCTTCTCCCCCGATGCTTTCTTCCTGAGGAGACCACCTCCTCCTCCGAAGTGGGATGCAGTGAGCTCAGCTAGGTGTGAAAGAAAAATATTGTCACTAATAAATACCAGCTCTGTCATCTATAATAAAACTCCTGTTCGCTCCAAGCTGTGGGCTGGGAACAAAGAGATTGGCAACATGTTTGGGAATATGCATGAAATTTACTTAATATTAATTCCCCCCATATCAAAGTGCGCTTATATGGAGGATAACAAACAGTGACAATTAAAATATCAAAATATTTAAAAGAAAATTAATTCAAGGTGTAACAATAATATAAGAACCTTGTACATGTGGAAATAAATCCATTCATTTGGCACTCAGACTCACCAGACAATAGACCTTTTTCTTCTGATTCATCATCGCTATTCACAGCATCATTGAATTTCTCCATTTCAGCCAAAGACTGGCCATAATGAGTCAGCTCTTCCTCCTCATTCAGGTTGTACACGTCCTTCTTCTCATGGACGCGCTAATATTAAAATACAAAGTAACAGAAGGTGTAGGTTTCCTACATCTGTGCACAAGCCAATTTATTTTCACTTTTTTTTTTAAATCATGCAGCTTGGACAAAAGAGGTGACAAATCTTTGCCTGTCAGGCAAACATTAACGTGACCAGTTAGGTCAACAAGTATTTAAACGTGATCGTCATTATGCCACAGTGTTAGATTAGAAGTGAGCCAATCAAGGTTGCGCTGAAGAACAGACTTCCAGTTCTTATTCAACGGGTTCAATTTCCCCTTTTTAAGGACATTTAAGGCTTTTATTTTTTTATTTTTATTTTTTTTTAAACAGGCTTCAAAGGAATTAGACAACATAAAAATTGATCTACCAGACCTTTACTGAAGTCGCCTTCAGGTGCTGCGCATTTGAGGGTTTTTCTGTATCCAGTTTTTTCTTCAGTAAGTAAACGGCATACACAGTTGGCATGAAATCAGTAGATTAAGTGATCATTATCAAAATCTTTGCCTTCACACAGTCTTGGGGTGTTTCTGAGGCATGCTGTGGGTCATTATTAATCCGCACTTTGACGCACAAACACTGCTTTTGCAGCATAACACTGGACACAGAAATGAGCCTTCTTGGCTTGACTAGATGGTATGAAAGAATTCAATGATCCTCTATTTTACTCTTCTTCTGTGGTCGTCTGTTCTGTTTAGTGCTGCTTAGCTGGCCAGTGTACTCCTTTTTAAGAATGCACCAGATTTTGGGGCATTCTTAAGCCTTGAATATGCTTCTGTCATTTTGAGTCCACTAGGGAGTTGCGTAAATTTCATCATCAGACAGTGAATGGGTACCTCCTCAAACCTGAGCTTTACATTACAACGCACCATCTATGCATGCGGTAACCTTCAGAAATAAGTTTAATAGGAACAACTACTCAGCTGTCACGTCTTCTGCCGTTTGGTTTTAAGTTTCTTTAACTAAGAGGTCTGGAATCAACATTTGAGGCCATAAAAAGGAAGGAACTATACTTTTTTTTTTTAATTAGAAAAAGAAAAAGTTAAATGCATTTTTTTGTAAAACTTCTCATAAAGTCTGGACTTGAATCACATCAGCTCTGGTTTACAGCAAACCTAATGTGGCGCTCTGCAAATACCCATGGAGCTGATTGTATCCTCACACTCCTCAGTGACAAAATTCCTCATATACATCTTTAAATGAATTATTGAGGATGTACACACTGATTAACTAAACTACTAATGCTATATCCACAATGACAAAAGTAACCAAAAAAGAAAAAAATCAGGTTAATCGCTACATGCTTGGTTTATTTTATCTATTCATAACCTTTATTTCAGAACCTGATGATCAATGTGTCCTTTCAGGCAGCAATAAGCACATCACATCACTGACCTGTCTCTCCATCGTGAACCTCTGGAGGATTTTGTCTTCGGGTGCCATCTTGGTGTCATACTCTCCAAAACGTCTGTCAATAAATTTGCTGCATCTGTTCTTCTGTTTGTATTCCTTCAGCAGGGTCTCTTTTCTCTTTAAATTAAAAAAAAGAACTACTTATTAGTTACAAGATGCCTAAACCCTATCATATTTTAAAAAATAAAATAAATTCACACACAAATTAGAAACAAGAAATGATGAAGATTTTACTTTTCTTCAAACTTCTGCTTGTATTTAGACCAGTTCACGGCTCGCTCTGTTCTTACAACCCTCTCAGTGACTCCTGCAGAAAGTCCCTCTCCCAGCATGACTGTGTGAGCACCAGGCTTCACAGCACAGATAGTGTTAAATGCACAGCGAGCTGTGAGCAAAGGCTGCAAGAACAGAAAAGTTTGTGGCTGTTCTCTGGATCTTTGGAGATTTTGGTCAAAGCAGCAGAGCTCATTTTTACAAAGCAAGTAAGACGAGCCTTTAAGTGTCTTTAATTGGCCAAGTTAGCAGGAAGTCTTGAGTTTAGGCCTTCAAAAACCAGAATCTTTCATACCATCAATACAGGGATGTTGATGCCAAACACAAAACACAAAAAGGTATAGTTTTACTTAATTTTATGCATGAATCACACCATATTTACATAAATAGTTTTCAGCACTAATGTTCTTAGAAATGGTCGCGCAGTGCAGTCGTTCAAAAATATAAATACAATTTAATAAAACAATACTGAACATCAGCAAATCCCTCTAAAGTGAGCTAACACCTGAACACAAGGTCAGGTGAGTCCATTAAAAACACCATCGGGGCTGTCTCTTACCTTATTGACGGCTTTGGATCGAGATACACCGGGCAGACCCACATCATGCTTGCTTTTTCTGCCGAGCACATCAAATTTCTTTCTGTTGATTTTCACCTCAAACGGGTTGTTTTTGATCTCAGAGGACGTTTTGGTCTTTCGGACCTTGTCTGCAAGGTTCCTCCTCTTCTGTGCCTTCCCCATCTGTAACAAAGCGATGGATGAGCTAACGTCACTGTCTCTTCACCTCCACTGGTTGTTTACGTCTTGAGTCTTAGACCCTATGATAGTAAAAATATATCTATCTGTCATACTTCCTGGGAACCTCGCTTTTTTCCTGTGGTACATTTTTTATGTTATCGATATACCCTGGCTAATGTTAGCTTAAAACTAGCTTTTAAAGAATTCATATTTACAAAACAGACACACCTGTAACATAAAAATGTCAAATGGAGTAGCAGACGATGTTAGATCCACAAGGAAAAAATATTGGGCTACTTTCAGGACAGTTAGCTTCACTGCGAACAATCAGCAGCTTGTAAACAAACTCACATTTCCACAGACAGGAGGTGCTCACCCTTTAGCCGCGTTGACGTGTCGGTTGTTAAATCCAGACGAAACAAAACATGAAGGGGAAAAGCTTCAGCAACACTAAATTCAGAAAATAATTGTTTAATATATTCCTGCCCACGTTGCTTCACTGAGTTTCCATTTCTTCCAGCGTGCACAGCCTAAGGTGAAAGTTCACCACAATGGCGCAGCCATGAGGTACTTCCGGTGGAACTTCTCCTACAGCGCCTCTAGAGTTTAAAGCTGGAAGTTCACCCTTCAAAATCAAGAAAAAAGACGAAACCTGCTGCAGTTCAGGCACGTGCCGTCCAAAGCTGGTGACCAGAGTGATGAATCTGAAACGGGCATAACTAAAGTTAATCTGCTGGTTAGCTGCACAGAGCTGACCACAAAGCATAAAAACGTAGCACACAGCAGCTACAAGCAGAGTGTGTAATAGTTAAAAGACCCTGGATGGAAAATCTGTAATACTGTACAACAGATTAATAGGACAGCAGTGCAGAGGCCTCAGAACTTGCTTTAGAATCCTCTGGTTTCTTCAGCAGTAAAGTAATCCAGTGACAGTTGTCAGTATTTCCACTGCGGCACAGTAAACAATAACTCATAATAGTTCATTCAGTACATTTTATTTTTCAAATTGCAGACATTCTTGCAGGTGCAATGGCTTATTCACAAACCATGCTGTAAGCGCAGGTTGTTGAATTTACACGCAAGACTTGAATTGCTGTAATTCAAATGTAATACTTGCTTGGATTATGTTTTTGCTCGTGCGTAGGTTATGATATAAAAATCACATCCGTAGAGGTGGTTCGAGAAAGAGAGGCCTGTGTTCAGCTCTGGATAAGTGGAAGATGATAGATGGGTGGATGGAATTTAATGTGCGATAATAAGATCAGGCCTTCCCAATCCATCCTTTGCTTTGCTTTTGTCAATTAAGCACCATTTGTTTTAGGCATACTTCACAGTGACATTGTTGGCCTGTCACTCTGTAATAGATTACCAAGGGACTTGGAAATGGTGGGATGGAACATTTGTCACTGAAGGGTAAAGGTAAAGGTCCAAAAAGACCCCTATGAGAGAGCCAACAAGGGAACAGTTTACCCTGCCCGGGATAGGGTTACCGGGGCCCCGCCCTGGAGCCAGGCCCGGGGAGGGTGCCCGAGGGCGAGCGTCTGGTGGCCGGGCCTTAGTCCATGGGGACCGGCCGGGCACTGCCCGAAAAAGGGACATGGGCCCATCTTCCTGCAGGCCCACCACCAGCAGGAGGCGCCGTAGGGGTCGGGTGCATTGTGAGCTGGGCGGCGGCCAGGAGCGGAGGCCCTGGCGGACCGATCCCCGGCTACCAAGACTGGCAATCGGGACATGGAACGTCACCTCTCTGGTGGGGAAGGAGCCTGAGTTAGTGCGTGAGGTTG
>VURO01030474.1:0-11653 GCA_015108175.1 Pelvicachromis taeniatus | reverse complement strand
GTGATTTGGCGCTATATAAATAAAATTGAATTGAATTGAATTGAACTGGTAAAACACAAAAGTTAAGAAGTACGCAGCCCAGTTTACTTAATTTTTAATAGTGTAGCAACAGTATTAATGAACTCGCATATTAGTGACCTGGTTACGACTTGGTAGACCAGCACGATACCGGTCATGGAGGCTAACAAGGGCTGCCCAAAGAAGGATTAAGACATACGGCTTCAAAGTTTTGGTGCACTGTGATGCATGGAGGATCTGTAAAATAACGATATCGTAATTTCACTGTATAATAAAAATTTGAATTATATTAATGTTTTTATCATGTTGTTATGCGATACCGTGGATAGCTGCTGCCATAAAATTGAGCTCTTTACAACAAACGCTCTCAGTCGCCGTTGCCATTGGCAGCAGTTTCCACATAGACACCAGTAGTTTCCCCCCCACCGTCCTTGTGTGACGGATTGTTTTCATCTTCATCTAAACTAAGTACTGGTTGACTATTTTCATCCTCTCTCTCTGGAAAGGTTGAACAGAAGCAATTTCCAGTGCGCTGCTAACTGTAAACTTGATGCAGTTAAGCCATATGACGTCACTACCCAGAGTGCATTGAGAAGTAAATAACAATGGCGGCCTACTGGTAAATCGGTTTTATATAAAATGTGCTTAAAAGGAAAACATTTTGCGTATTTTAATACCACGTATATATTATTGAAAGCACAGTACATATTTTAGCGCAAACTTGTCATAATAGTCGGGGTTCGTTTTAAGAGCAACTTCAGCTGGAGCTCAGCTGGTACAGCAGATTGTCTACCAACGTGAACGTGGATGGAGGAATCCGTGATGAGTACATTGGTGTGTGATTGTTAGATAGATATATAAAGTCGTGGTCATTTATTTGATGGAGCCGTTTCCTGCTTGACGCCAGCAAGTTTAAAGCAATGTTATTGTTCTATAAGCTTTAATACAATACTGTGATCATTAAACAGACACCCAAGATTTATACCTTATACAAAACCTGCCAGTAACTTCTTATTCTCTGACACTGCCTGGGCCACAGATATCAATCAACATGATTTCTTTTAAATTAACAGAAGATGTTATGCTAAATGTAGTCGTACCCCAGCTCTTCCAATGCTAACACAACATCGAGCTGTGATAATAAGACATGCATTCATACAGCACGTTTTAATCCTTTACTTATTGTATGATCTCACACACTGCCACTGTTGCATTGTATTACCTGTTTAGCTTCTTCATGTTTTCTAATATTCCAGCTTAATCATCTCTGCAATATCTGACGCTCTCCTGCGAGCAGACCTGCTCATGTTTCTGATTGGTCGTTTGCTGCTAACACTGACTCTTTCTTGTAGACAAGCTCTTGATTGTGAAACCCCAGTTTGACTTATCCAGCTGATAACTTATCCTTCATGTGAACCTTTGCCAGATTGCTGATGTTAGGAGGAGTGGAGCCAGATAAGGAAAAGCTATGCTGGGTATCCTGAACCTGATTCATAGCAAAGGCTCCTGGCACAGTGCTGCATTGTTTGCTCTGTAATTCTGCAGCTAGGATGTTCAGCTAGAACAAGACACGCTAATGGCCATACAGCAGTATTTTTTCTCAGTCATAACATGTTCATTATTACATTCATGCTAGTTTCTGTTTTATTGTTCATTTTTATTACTACTATGGTTTGTACTAGATTCCACTTGCCATGCACCTCTTTTAGTAAAATGTAATTTTTCACTGAGTTCAAATGAACAGCACAGCGTGAGAGCCTTAAACGAACACCAAGGACTTTGTTCTGTCTGTTAGCCTGCAGTTTCATTAAGCTAACGAGCCTCAATTAATTATGTTAATGAGTTACAGTTAAAATCTCTCCTGGAGGGAAACAGATAGTCTGTTAACGAGCTGATGGCTGGTTTAAGCAGTCGTTAGCAGCTCTGTGTGTGGTGTGTGTGTTTGTGTGTGTGTGTGTTTGTGTAGTAGTAGTGCGAGATAAGCAGGTCAGGGCTACAGAGAGATAAAATTCAGGATGAAGCCCCCCTCCTCATTCACAAACACACGCTCACAAACACACAGACCTCTTCCTGTCTGGCAGGAGACAAGGTCTTGTGTGTGTCCGTGTGCTGGATCCAGCTGTTGGCTTCATTTCTGTGACCCCCTGTGGTGGGCGTGCCTGCGTATGTGTGTGTGTTGGGGGGAAGGAAGCGATGATGGGCTCCCACCAACATCATCTCTAATGAAGGCTTGGAGAGAGCGAGGGTTTGGCAAATGGAGGACATTCACCTAACACGTTAAGTGAAGTCATTTTGTCAACATTTTGTGTTGACAAAATGCACAATTTAAGCCATTTATGATCCAAGCTTTGTTGATGACGACTTCATCTCTGGATTTTTTTTTTTTACTTTATCGCTCATTTTAGAAAACCATGTAAATCCTTTTCTGTACAGGATCTCACTTTTCTCATTTATTCTTTTTCTGAAAATGGTCAGTTAAGTCAGTTTTTAAATACTCTCATGCCTCCCCAGTCCCTTCTCTTCTTTTATGGCCCTTTGAATAGTCTTTAATAAATTTAATTACATGTCTTTGACATGGCTCAGTGGCACTTCTCAAGAACTAGGTGTAACAGATCACTAGGTGTGTCTTATGTAGAGTCTGTGCTCAGGAAGTAAGGCTTATTCACTGGCAACAAAGCAGGAAGTTGCCTGTCATTATAATACATCAGTAGAAGCTGGAGGTCAGGGTGGAGGGATGGGTCAGCAAAACAGCAGACCTTGACAGCAGTTGGAATATTCCTCTAGGGAAGTGGTGCTTGGGGAAAGCCAAACCCTAACCATTTATCACATCATGAAACGGATTCATTTTTCAACAATTTCTAATCATTTGTGTCTGATTGAATGTTAATAAAACCATAACTCCTCTTTGGTTTGGGGCGCAACAATGCACATTGTGTGAAAACAGTGCTTTTAACCTAAAAAAGCTAAAAATTAATATACTGTTGAGACATCAACAGCAATATAAGGTACCTTGAGGTGGGTGTTGCTGTAATTTGGTGCTATACAAATAAAACTGAAGAGAACTGAAGATGAACAGACATCTTTCATGAGCCAAAGGTTCACCCAAGGAAAGGACCCAAATGCAGACACCAACACACATAAAATTATTTTTTACAAGAATGTTTATTCTTTTTATAACAGAATGTGAAGCAGTTTGAGACTCTGGTTAGTAATGGCCACAGCGGGTTGGCGACTGGAGCAGGGAAGAATTGCCCTAGGAAATCAGGTCACAAAAGTAGCCACAGCGAGACAGTGAGACACAGGAACGGGTGGGAATCTGTAACAGACGGAGAGCGAGTTACTGCATGGGTAAGAGGCAGGAGCTGATACACGTTTTGCAGGTGAGAGATCCTCCTGACTTTGCAGGTCTGGGAATTTTCCTGGGAGTCCTGAGGTGTAGTGGAAGGCCGGCGGGCGGGCAGGCAGGCAGGGAGACAGAACACAACACAGATTTGAACCATGGATGTAACACCTTGCCATGAAGTGCATAACAAACTGGCGAGGGAAAGCAGGTTGCACAGGTTCAAGTTGCTCTCCCGCTGATTGCTTGCAGATGGATTGCAGGTGAGGAGCTGGAGGTCCCACCCAAAAGGGGAGGGCCCGCTGCCACAGGTGGAAAACCTCCCAGACACTCCCACGGACATGACAATATCAATATTTAGACATTTTACCGTTTACTCTGGTATAGTACACTACCTTAGTTAAAGAAGTTGGTATAGCTTGCTCATCCTAAACTGACATTATTAAGGTTTTTATAGGACACACGTTTGCCTTATTTTTTTATGCAAACATGGTGTTTCATGAAAAGTACCTGAGTATCTGTTTGCTCCATGCACATTACGCACATACTTTCCAAAAGTTATTGTGCTGAACTCTCGCAAAGTCTCGTTTTTGTGGTGTCACTAAAAATAAAACTAGGGAGGTGAAATATTTGAATTTTCAGGAGCAACCTGTCCGCATCAGGTTTGTTTGAGCTGAGTGAAGATTTTGCATCCCTGCTTCCTCTGGCATCATGCAAAAACCAATAAACACGGATAACTTATCAGATCATTGGCGGCTGCAGTTGTTGAAGATAGTCAGTTCAGCTGCTCTCCACAAACTCCAAATCTATCCTTTTTCAATGATTTAAATCAGTCTTTTACACTTTGTGAATTCTATAGCAAGCAAAATCAGCAATGTAATGTTGACCAGTGAGTAATTGCCGCTAGTCAGAATTTTTATTCAAGACATTTATGTCATTCTGTTGAGTTTTGACTAGTCAAAAGAATAATTACAAACAGTAATAACTAAGCTGGTTTATTGGTTAAAAACTATTATGTTATCACATCAAAGGCCTTTCATTATCAAGTGGTGGAAGTAATACTATTAAAAAAAACATACTATAAGAATATTCCAGTATATTAAAAGTTAACAGTAAAAAATATTAGCAGCTCCATAGCAAAACAAAAGTATTCACCAGTTAGCAGCTGTTTGATGGTGTAGCTTGTCTAAGGATTCTTAATACTGTTGTGTATATTAATCTTAACGGTATATTGTAATGTAGAAGACGTATTTTAGATCACATTTTTTAAATGTTTAAAATCTAAATTAAGCACTCAAGGGTTCAACACAAAACCTCAAGCTTGTTGTTTTTATGCTCATCCCAATTCATCCTGGAACGTGATACAAAGTCACTCGAGAATTTAAAGAAGAATATACCAGTTATAGGTTAGGTTTTTCTGATTTGCTGCATTCATGAAGGTGTGATTTCTCATTCTTCCCCAGCTAGTATATCATTGTCACACCTTCCCCTTTTCTCTTGTCCATTTAAAAGGAAGCAACGATAGGACTTTACTCATTAACTTCTCCTTTGAAGAAGGAAGATAAAACAATGAGCGGCTGCGTCGGCGAGATTGAGGGAGGCAGGAAGACAAAGTTACAGGAGTGTGTATGTTTTAGTAAAGTGTGTTCAGGATGTTGTTTTTCTCACTGACAAAAAGATGAAGAGTTCAACTCTTATTTTGACACAAGGTTGGTATGCCCTGCTTTTATTTTGATGTTGTTAAAAAGGGAAGACCTTGACAGAGACGAACATCCTGTGACAACGGGAAAAGGGAGAGGCACAAACATGAACCATCAGCTGTCCAGTGTTGCACAAGAACCTCTATCACTACTGTAGAAGAGCACAGAGGAAGTTCGGTGCAGTTGGCATGGTTACCGAGGTATTTACAACCAAAATCAGCTGAGGGGAAGCAGTGGTTAGTGTGGTGAACTTTGACCTTGGGTTACTATGTATTCACAGACGTTTTACTGAGAGTTTCTCTGGAAAAACTAAAAATGCTTTTAAAAAACTCCCAGACCAAAATGAGCAAAACTAACCAATCACTGAGGTCTGTCAGAAGAACGTACCAGAGAAGTTATTAGACACGGATGTAAACAAAAGTGTTTTTGTTTCTGGAATAACCACACTGGTGAAGACAACCTGTCTGATGGGGTTAAAGACAGTTCTAATGCTTCCTCATAGCTCTGAGAAAACATGACACTCAAAGGACCCTCAATAGGGACCTTGGTGGTGAGACCTCTGGGAGGATTTTAACAGAACTGGTTCTACACTGAGGAAAAAGAGCCTTGTGAGGTTGTGCTCATACACAGTGCTGCTTTAGGGTAAATCTCAATATCATTATTAGCTTAAAAAAAGACATTCAAAAGCTGTATTCACAAACTATACCGGTGCATTGCATAACTATATGATTAAATAATTATATCTCAGATTCTTGCTCACGCTAAATGAAGCCATATACTGTGTCATACAGGTACTTTTATTATTAGTGGTAGATGTGGTAGTAGTGGTAGACATAGGAGTAGTATTTGTATTTAAAATGCTCCAAAGGTACCAAACACAACAGAAGCTGAGTGACTCCAACAATCACTCCAATTTCAGGAAAAGGTTTCGTCACCTGTCAGTCAAAGTGGCCACGGCCCGAGCTCCAGTAAATGGATGTGCTATAAAAGCAGTTTCTATTCATTTTTAATGCTGTAAAGTTGAGCATTTTAACACAGGAGTCTTTGGGGATTGACTTGTTTTTGATTTCGGAGCCAGCCTCTAGTGGCCAATAAGTAACGGCAGATTTTAGGGCTTTTTTGTTTGCTTTTTTTTTGCTTTTGTTATCTTCAGCAAGTTTGTTTTTTCAGCCCCAGATGTTGCTTTTTGATAGTTTCACTTTTGAATTGCTTCATGACACAGAATTACCTGCAGTCTGTGTCCCATTAAGGGTTACAAGTATTTGAAGTAGTTGAAACCTACCAGAAAAAACTATACAGCCAGACTGATTGTGTCTCTAATGTAAAAGTCTTAAATTATCAAAGCAAAGTAACCAACCTACTGTTCAGGTTCTGTTCAGCAAATAAACAAAGGATCATTTGTGTGGACAATTAATCTAATTGTACTAGCAAAGCATGGCCAGAGGAAAACGTGTGCTTGAGAGTTTGAGTGGTAGATGAAGCTATGACACAAGCCAAACCATCTACATTTTGCTGTCGAGCTCTAAACCTTAGAAATCAAAAGCACAGAAACACTATTTTTGCAGTGTGATGTGGATTTGGAAGTATGGAGAGCACTTAAACTCTTAAAAAGCAAAAAGTAACCAAAGCAAAAACGGTCTAAGATGAGCTGTGTGATGTGGCCAGAAGCCTCGTGGCACTTCCTCTGACTTAGATCAGATTTCCTGATGAAGTACAGCTGTGTGCATCTCTGTGTGACAGTACGCAACAACCACAGCGTAGAGGACAAACAGTTCTCCAACACAACGCTTCGCATCAGGAGAGAGAGAGCGCGCTTCACCTCCGGCGGAGCGTGTTAATGAATCAACAGTTGGAAACCAGTCTGTGGGAGACGACACAGCTGCTAACCTGAGTGTTTTTGCAGTGAAAACTTCACACTGCAGTCTCTTTAATGCCTTTAGTGCTGACACAATCATTTTCCACCCTAGAAAGCTGTAGGTTGAATGAATAGAAGAGGGTCGTAGTCAGTGACGAGACCCTCTAATTTGTCAAAGTGAAGGTTAATTTAATGCACCGTGTTCCTGTCCCACTCTACATACTCACACTGTAATGTGCACGCTGCGTAATGAGGCTGACAGCACATTATTGTGGCAGGTAATTAACATCTTGTCCTATGTTTTTTAAATCAGCAGATTATACAAGATGTCAAACTGTGGAGTGATAATTTAAAAATGTAATACGGATCATGCAAGAAGAAAAAACAATCAATCAATGACAAGACATTAAACAAGAGTCGGGTTTAAGTTCAGTGTTCATCAAAGTGATTGGCATACACTCAACGTTCAACAAAGAGCTTGCCTTGATATGTGGCTAGGAAGGAAGCAGCCTAGAGGAGGCAGGTCAGAGGCAAAAAACTGCAGTCCACATGGACGGTCATCATCGAGCTTCAGCCCTGTTTAATCCATATTTATAGCTCACACCTTGTTAGTAGTGGATTGAATGGAGTGGAGCTATAACTGGTCATAATAATCTCTAATTACAGCTCGTGTGTCTCTGTCCTCTTTGCTGTCTGTAGATGAATATGCAGGACTCTATTTACTTCTCATTTCAGACCAAAAGTCAAGTGTTTAAAATGATTTAATTCAGAAGACTCTCGATCAAAATTTTATATCACAGCAGCACATTTTAGGTACAATTTGAGGTCCACAGGTGGGTGCTGGGTTGGTGAAGGGGCTGAAACAACAGGTGGGGATGCAGGACAGGAAAAGCACTGTCATGTCAGAGGAAGGGATGGAAAATTCTGCAGTTTAAATAGACTCCCAAACTGGGAGGTTGCGCTTGGTATATCGCGTGAGGAGAGAGGCATGCTATGTGTGTATGACACAGAGCATCTTGACTTGTCTGCAGGCTTTACTGCATCCATGGAAAAATTCACATTTGTTACAATGCTGCAGGGAGCTTGTGCTAGTTTCCCAGACATATGCCATTTTGTCTGACTCGTTGTTTTCCTGTGTCTCTACAATGGAAGAGTGCACAGTTGGAAAAATAAATAAGGTAAGTTGAAATAAGCAAGAATTGTCCTTTGAATGTTATGTTTACTTGATTGTTTTCTTGACAATATCTCCAGTGTTCATTCATCTCTCCCAAACAAGGAGGAAGTCTTCTCAACCAGCTGACAGCTGCACTCAGAGAGAGAGAGAGAGAGAGAGAGAGAAAGAGAGAGAGAGAGAGTAGAGTCTCCATGGTAACCACTTTGCAAAATCCCCATCATGCTGTTTGTTTTCTTGGCTAAAAAAACCCTAAACAAACAGGAAGTGAGACAGGATGGGGCGAATGGGATGTCCTGTAAGAGGACAGCCTCAGTATTAATCCAGTCCAATCGGAGACTGGAGCTGCAGTGAGGTCACTTCCTGTCAGGTCAGCGCCATTTGAGGGTAAACACTGAAACAGCTTTGAATGTGTGACCGCTGCAGCAAGCAGAGAGGAAGACAGACCAGAGCCTCACATACACACACACACGCACATCCTCTGTTTGTCCTAATGAAGTTGTGTTCTTTTCTTTTTTTTTTTAGCTTCGTAGCCACTGTGTTATTATTTTCAGTGGTGTTGCCGGTAGCGATGTTGACATCAGGAAATAGAACATCTGCCATAACTGGAGGCATCGCCACAGCAACCCAGACCCACAATGCCTCTGGAGCAAAGCAGCTGTTCTGTCCAGGGGCGAGAGACGCAGAAAAAGACAGACACTGTGTGTGTCAGAGAGAGAGAGAGAGACAGAGACAGAGACAGAGACAGAGACAGAGACAGAGACAGAGAGAAACACACTTTTACTAACATGGCAACTGACATTGGGGCACACAGTTCCCACAGTGGAAAATCACACATGCTGACAGCATCACTCTCTGAATTCCTCGAACATCACTCTGTCCCAAACTATGAGTTTCACTTCTTTAAAGGCAGCTTCACTGGACCTTTAGTTTCAAAGCTCATCTATCGGTTCTCACAAACATTCATACTTTTGTTTTGTCTATCGTCATGTTACATGAGGTAAATTTGGGGTTCAGCATCCTGCCCACTCCCCCATGTAGACTGTCAGAGTGGGGAATCAAAACAACTTTTTAAGCAAACCTTCATTAAAGCAGAAACTGTTTCATGAGGTTAGAATGATGAACCAAGGGGAAATGATCAAACTACCCATTTTTGTTAGAAGAAGAATGGATGCCAGAATTTATTTTATAATTCACTCACACCAGCCACTCATTAAAGCCATGTCAGACAACCGCACCACCCACCAACATGTCTCCTGATGTGACACCATGAAGAAGAAAGATATTTAAGATTAGAAAGCACACACAGTGGAGTGCTTTCATTATTTAAGAGACATTTTTAGACCTTTATTTTGATAGGAAAGCAGAAAGGAAACAGGAAAGTAAGGAGAAAGCTAGATTTACTAGCAAACAGGAAATGTTCCAGGATGGGTTCAAACTCAACTGTGCTCTATTACAAACAAGCTTTTTTCCTACTCAAGCAGCAACCTACAGGCTGGCAAACCAAAAACTGCAGTTCCTCTAATGACCACTTAAGGCTGGCTCCAAAGGCAAGTCAGTCTAAATGCATGGGGTTAGGTTAACTGATTATTCTAGATAGTCAAAGAGAGGTACAAGGTGTAGACCTTTAGAGGGTATGGGCTCGAGCCCCCCGCCACCCTGAACTGGATAAGCAGAAGAAGATGGATGGGTTTTTTACAGCTCATCCATTTGGACTTTGTTAAGCCTTAATGTGCACTGACACATGAGACTGTAGACAAAAGATGTCTGCTAGATCTCACCATCACTAGACCTCTCCACCATGTTTGTCCTCCTGCTGCATTTTAAAGTATTTGGTAAAAATGAATACGTATAAATAAATTATTATGTCTGTGTGATGCATCTACACAGTTTAGTTTATTACTTGGCACTATACTTCGCTGTCTTCATACGCTCACTTCTGCCTCCAAATTCTAACCACAAGGCTTCAAAACAAAGCTTAAAAATCAGTGGGTGACGTTGAGGTGGCTACCTCCATCTTTTATATACAGGCAATGTTTCTGCTGTGATTTCTGTTTTCTCTGTGATCAGGACCACAAACAGCACAAGCATAAACACAATAATAAGAAATATTGTTAGATGTTATTTGATGTTAACCCTTTGAAGTCCAAATGTTCAATTTAGTTTATTTTTTTGGGGGGGAGAAACTGATTATTACATTCAGAATATTGACATTGGCGGAGGTCTGCGCTGTCGGAGTGCACGTCCAGTTTTATTAAATTAAAGACCACCTGATTCCACTAAATTCCTCTAAAATTTTATTCATTATTTGTTGATCTACTGGTTGAGAAACATATCAGTGGCCTCTGCAAAACTGCAGAGCATTTACAAAGAAACAGTGGCCACGCTGAGATCCAACCTGAAGTATGAATCACAACCAACTGTGTGTGTTTGTATGTATGCGCGTGCATGTTTTAAAGTTAATTAAAGTTTAAATTTGTACTTCCTGACTGGAGTTCCCATGGAGACTGTGGGAGAGACTGAAGATGTGTTTGATTGTATAGCAACGCACAAATACACACAAACGTCCATACGCAGAGTGAGAAGGACAATAGGAGCCTCCGTGGTGTGCGGCAGTATACAGGGAACCATCACTGTGCAGCTGCAGTGGAGAAGGAGAACCACTGCTGGACATTTTCTGATTAAAGGGGAGAGAAACATAGAATATACAGAACAGTCTCTGTATGTTGTTGGGGTTTTAGCTCTATTGTTCTGTTTTGTCCCAGATCTGACAAAGCTAACTGTATTAATGATGAAGAGGCTAATATACACACACGCACTCTAAGGCAGGGCCGTGTTTAGTTGTTAGACAGCAGAATGGAGCTCTGTTGTCACATCTGCAGCTCTGTGCATTTTCCTTCATACAGAGGCCGAAGGTTATTTCACCACTGGGAGGTCAGAGGTCAGAGGTCAACTCCCCCTCGTACCCGCAGCCGCTTCCATCCATTTTGGATGTCCTGAAGCTTGCTTTTTTTGAAGAAACCGTTCATTTTCATTAACCAACAACATGCTACATCATAAGGATCAACTACAGTCATGGACAGTTTATTAAGCACACCTTACTTTTACTTACTTTTGCCTTCAGAACTGTCTTATTGTTTGTGGTGGCATAGACTCAACAAGTGCTGGAAACATTCCTTGGAGATTTGGGTCCATATTGGTAGGAAAGCATCACGGGAGATTCTTTGCTGTGAGTTTCCTTTTCCAGCACATCCCAAAGGTAAATGCTTATTCAGTTATTATTGGACTTTTACACTAATGACTTGGGACTTGAATTGGACTTGAACCTGTTTACTTGAAAAGACTTGATATTTTACCATTGTTAATATCATAGCTGGACTGGCCCAGTATGGCCGATGACGATTTTTTGCTTTTATGGGCCGATGGATTTTTTTTTTTTTTTGTAAGGGTATAAACAATGAAAGGTGTTGGATTGGCCAATTTGTCATAATCGACTCTGGGCTGGACCAATTACAGCAGAGGAGGTCGGATGCACCCTCTCCCTTGCTTAGCAATCTTATAGACGAACT
>VURO01030472.1:17715-32240 GCA_015108175.1 Pelvicachromis taeniatus | reverse complement strand
TCCGGCACACTGGTTTATGGGTAAACATCAGGCCGGAGACGTTCGCGTGATGAAGCCAGCCACATCTGTCGTCCATCAATCTTCACCGGCTGCTGAACAGGGCCGTGCAGAGATCTTTAAAGGAGCGGGTACTCAAAGTTAAAAAGGGGCACCAGGACTCCAATATGGACTCACTATATCACTGTTGTTAGACAGGGACAGTGCAAAGCAAATGTAGCCCATGTTTTACCTGACAGGTACAATCTTGCTGTTGAGGGGTCGCTTTTGCTCCTGCTGCAGATAGTGCTGGAGGGCAGGGCTGTGTTGATTTCAGACTGTACACAGAGTCCATAGGAGAGAATGTAGCTGATTAAAGTGTTATGAGATGATAATAAAATGCAAAGATTGGTGACAGTGCTTGGTACCATGAGGCAACAGATTTAAAAAACCGTGGGAAATAAACTAGACTCGTGACTCACTCTTTGCCTCTCTTCCTCCTTCATCTCCTCGTCTCATCTATCAGTTTCCACTTGAGAGATACAATAATTTTGCTGCTGTAAAATCAGCATTTTGTCATATTTGAAATAAAAATCTAATATAATCTGTTTCTTAATGTATTTTCTTTAAAACAGTGTGTGTGTGTGTGTGTTATTGAATATCATAATTATGATAATTGATAATTATGAGGATATGCATATGTATTGTAGTTATTTGCAAGCTCATTCCCGGCTCGTAACTGCCGTGCTCTGCTGTCAAGGGCAAGAACTGGTTGATGGTCATCATGTGACTGACGCAAGTCAGATCCTTTTGTTTAGCAAGATTGTGATTAATGTTATTGTTGAGGGGCACAGACAGGACTCAGGACACACACACACACACGCACACATTAAAAAAATGCCTTAGGAAAGGGGCACTTGGGGCACACAATGTGCTCAAGCCCCCCTCCACCTCTGGTGCAAACACTAAACTGATCATCACGTCTTGTTTTGTCAGGAACCTGGAAAGGAGTGTGTTGTTGAAGCAGAGCGTTGTTGTAAATATCGAGTATTGAATTTCACCTTTCACAACACAAGCACTGTGCAGGAGTCGGGAGTACCACAGAAGGAGTCGCATTTTTGGAAACTGTTCACACTGTTTGTTCATTATTGACTGTAAATAAACTCACTATCGCTCACTGGAAAGTCCTGCATATGGATCCTGTTCTTGTCCTGAACCTGGCAGAGAGCAGGTAAAGTCTCCCCAGCGTATAAAACATGATTACCGATTACAAACACATTTCTTTTCTGTTTTTGGGCAGATTCATAACAACTGTACATGCTTGATTTTCTTCTCTTTTTTTTTTACGACCCACCTGGTTGGAGTTTATGAGACTTAAATTTATGGGTGTGGCCTCTTTGATCCAACATTTGTATCACTATCACTATTTGTAGCCAATCACTATCTGCTTGGACTCACTCTGTTTATTTGAATCCTTAAATTGAATTGCTCAACCCTTCTTGTGCATTTTAAAGTCCAACCTCAGTGGTGCTGCCTATCAAATGCTCTAGATTAACTGATCATCAGTAAGTGATGAGGTCCTGGCAGTTTGGAGGTCTGCAACATTCAGGTACACAATGGCAAGAAGGAAAGACATTAGAAAGTGCTGATGCTCATCTATCTTAGAGGTCATTTCAGAACTATTTACAAGTCCATCATTTTATAGTGACAACTCCCCAACGAATTCACCCCCAGGTCAGACTACGCGATACTCAAGTAAACAGCAAAAAAGGCAAAAGAGCTACATCTCAACTCTACAGGCGTCAAATAGCAAGTAAAATTTTAAAGTTCATGAGAGTAAAAAGACTGAACAAGTATGACTTGTTTGAAAGGAGAAAGCTTCTTATCTCTAAAACAAACGTGGCAGCACAACTTAGGTTTGCAAAGCTGCATCTGAACAAAGCACAAAGTGTCGGGAACAAACGAGACCAAAGTGGAGGTGCTTGTCTCAGACCAGCTGTCAGCACGGCAGAGGAGGAGGAGTGATGATTTAGGCTCTGTGCAGTCACTGAGTGGTCAGTGAACTCCTCTGTATACCAAAGTATTCTAGTCAGATACGAGGCCATCTATCTGGCAACAGGACAACGATTCCAGTCACAGCAGCACATGAACAACAAAACATGGAAAACGTCATGTTTTGTTTTATATATCTGTTTTTATTTAAATAATAATAATAAAGACTTTGTAAGGATCAGATTACTTTTTTTATTACTTTCAGATACACAAACCTTTTTTTAATTGAAATGACAATAAAATTTGCTAACTTAAAATCAATATAATTAGTAAATTAAAGATCAAATAAGCAATTGTTTTAAAGTAGGGGTGGACGAAGGGATGGGTGGAAGGTGTACCTCCAAACTGAAGCAGCTTAGAATGATTTATAGTCTCTGCAGCTCTTGTACATCAATAACGTTTGACGTCCCAACAAAAAGTTACTGATTCATGGTGGCTATGACATACTAAGACTAATGCTCAAGTCAGAAAAACATGTTACGCTTTCATGTGTGTAGACAGCCAGGTCACTGTGTTCTCAATCAATAACTGACAGGCAAACAGAACTTCAACCAAACACACTTAATGCTCGACAGTTACACTGAATGTACTGCAGTTTACGACGTATACAGCGAGCACTCTGACTGGCTGCCAGTGAAGAGGTAGAAAAGCATTCCTTATGTAACGGTACATCAGCCAAGGATCATGCAATCATTTCAAAATAACATCAGTGAAAATGGAAACTCTTTGGCAGGGAGTGACTCCTGTTTACACCAGTCAAAGCTGCCCCCATCTTTAAATGCTTAAAAGCAGCTTCAAAGCAGACATAATCACCTTTGGCTGCTGTGGATGGTTTCCCCCTTTCACAGAGGGTGGGGATTGTTTCTGTGGTGGTGATCTCCTCCATATGGATACAAGAGTTATGGGCACAGTTACTTTGACTGAGTGGCGTCTGACACAGGCAGCTGTAGCGAATGAGTTTTATTGAGGAGACCGTGAAGTTAGGCTTTCCTGGACAAATTTGAGGCTGCTTGGGTCACCCACCTCTATACTGTACCCCAAAGTGTGAAAAACATGACATTTCCTGTTCCCACGAGGTGGCGCTGTTGCCAATGTCAAATGAAATATGTTCAGGGGTGGAGCCTTATCATATGTAAGAAGTTTGGTCCACATCAGATGATTCATATGGGAATGAGAGGCAATAAGATTTTCATGGCAAATTATCAAAGTTCGCTGTGGCGCCACGCCCACGCCCTATAACGAAAACTAAAAAAGCTCCACAATTTAACATGGCCCAGGTGTGAGGTTCAGACTGACCAAATATGAAGCTGATCCAATTAAACCCCTAGGAGGAGTTCACAAAAGTACAAGGCATGGAAATGGCAAAATTGGCACCAAAATGACACTTTCAGTTCAAAATGGCGGATTTCCTGTTGGGTTTAGGACATGGCCATAATGGACTTTTTTGTGCGTCTCCTCATGTTACATTTGTGTACCGAATTTCATACACGTGCGTGATACCCAGCCCGGACCTAAATTGTTTCCGTGTTCTAGGTGACACTACTGAGCCATTTTGCCCCGCCCATATCTGAAGACATTAAAATACAAAAATTTTCACCAGACCTGACGCGTGTGCAAAATTTCATGAGTTTTTGAGCATGTTTAGGCCCTCAAAAAGCCAATTCATTTGCCAAAATAATAATAATAATAAACAGATACACTAGGGCCTTCACACTCTCAGTGCTCGGGCCCTAATAATATAAGACTTTAAAGTCTCAGGTAATCATCAGCAGGAAGACTGAAGAAGGCATTTTCTTTAGTTCAATATTATTGTATGATTTTATTTTCCCTTTTTTGTGTGTTTCATGCTCTTGGGGAGAACCTACAAGTGTGTTAGGAAAAAAGATTTGCAAGTTTGGCAAGTTCTTCAAATGTCTGTTTAATTTCTATCATCTGAATTTTTTGCTGTTTCACGTGTGAGAAAATGAGTCTTATTAGAAATACAATAGCCAGAGCCTTAAATATACATCTATACCTGTAAACATATATGTAACCCTGTTTTCTGTTTATCCCTTTACCTCACTGATAACCATAGCAAATATTATTTGAGCAAATAAGAGAAAGCGTTACTGATCAGATATTTTGGCTTCTTGTGTCACCTTGCAAAGTTTTTGTGCCGGTCAACAGAAGGCCCAGAATAACAGCCAAGATCATGATCCTAATTAAACAAAGAAACATTACTAAATTAATTTTCAGCAAGGATGCACCAGCATCTGATGATATTCAGCTAATAGACTGATATGAGGCCTGACATTAGCAATGCGAGTGGGTCATATGAGTCACTTTATTTTACAATCAGTGGAAGCTCAGAAAGTTAAAATATGATTTTAAAAAAAGCAAAAGGCATCCTTATTGTAATAATTCAGTTTTGTTTATGACAACAACCATCACCTCGAGGCGCTTTAGATTGTAGTGTAGTGTAGTAACATGTCACATGCTGATCTATGCGGCAGATATATTGGATTATAGAAGGTGACAGCATGTGGCGTGGAAGCTTTCTGTCTCTGTGTTTGTGGCCTGTTTGAAAAGGAGCTCTACTGCCTGTCCAATATGTTATCTGACTGTTTTCAGTCACTTCCTCTCTACCACAGCCAACAGATCCAGGCTTCCTAAACAATCAATTCACTCTGTGAGAGTCGCCATATCTAGTGCTGCTCCCCCAGCACACACCAAAGTACAGAATAGTCCATTATTTTGGTGCACACATTGAAGGATCTCAGCTTCCTTAGGAAGTAAAGCCTGGACATCCCCTTCTTGTGCTTCTCCACCACATGACCAGTTTTAGTAAACTCTGTCTTTATCCCGCGTGTCACACCTCCATAAAGAAAACACAAGGAAGAAAGAAGCATGTCTGACATCTGCAACCTGTTAGCTCTGCAGGTTCTTGTTTCACGGGTTTAAAAAAAAAAGCCTCTGGGGATGGCGTTTAGCTTCAAACCATATCGACACAGTGTCCAAGTTCATCACATGACGTACATCTTATCTTTCTGTGTACTTGAAAAATGGAGACTGCATAGCCAGTTATTAGGGTTAGTGTGCAGTGGCTTTTACACACAGGGCAGATAGGTTTGGATAGTTTTTGTTTCCTGAATAAATTTAAAAACTCAATCACATTATCTTTGCTTGATGATCTGAAAGAATTTGCAATGTATTCAAGCACACACTAATAAAAAAAAATTCACATTGCCAAAGATAGTTACTGACAACGTATAATTATACATATACTTATATTTCACAGAAATGCAAAATAAAGCATGTTTGCTTTGAGATATGCATGCACAAATATTTCAATGTGCAAAAGGAAGAAAACGAGGCAGCGAGGACCATTCTTTAACAAATATATCAAGTTTGATATATGAAGCTAAAGTTTTACAGCGATGATTGCATACATCCAAACTTTGGATTTTTATGCAAATCTGAGGGTTGAGCAGAAGGCCTGTGTAGATTTGACGTGGAATGACCCATGTTCATGTTGTTCACATCAGCTGTTTTAAAAACTGCTTAGTGCAGTACAAACATGGCACAGAGGTCCCGCTGGGTGACTTCGATGAGCGGACGTGAGGTCGAGCAGCTACTGCTCTTTTTGTCATTATGCCTGCCAATCAAAGCAGAAACACCGCTAACTTTAACCCTTCCCAGCAGAACTCCAGAGGCTGCCTCTACTACCTTCATATAGGAGTGACAAAAAAAAAGGGAAAAAACAGCGTCAAGCTGCCAGAAAACTAAAGAATAAAATGCTTTGATGACTCAAAAACCACAGAAGAAAGTAGCAGTTCCAGGTAACACTGCACTATATGTTTGTTGTTTATCCTGGCTCTATCATTCAAGGACAGGTTGAGCTAAGCTAGTTTACAATGTCCTCATTTTACCCCCCACCATCGACGCTGTGCTTATTTACTGTCCCCTCCAATAGAACTGTGTAAATACACATTTGCAAACAGAGTGGGTGGGACGACGGTTAACCTCGATGCTGACCTATGATTTGTAGATATCCTGCAGACAGATGGTGTTATGTCATGCTTTTATCTGATTGGCTGAATCAGGATACAAGCGCAACCTAAGAAAAGTATACCAGACTACAAATGATTGGTCCTTGGAGTACAGAGAGGAAAACCAACTGAATGTAGTGCTGGCAGTGATGGCAGGCCATATAGCCCAACACACTACAGCACAGCTCAGCAAAACCCTGTTAAACCCATACAACACCACCAACCAGCAAATGCTCATTTGTTTTAGTTGGTGTGTCATCATGCTGCAGTGGGTCGCACTGTTGCCTTGCAGCAACAAAATCCTGGTCTTGAATCCTACCCAGGGCCTTTCTGTGTGGAGTATGCATGTTCTCTGTGGGAGTACCCAGAGACCAGAGTTAGTGGGGTTAGGTTAACTGATGATTCAAAAATGCGTGTGTGAATGTGAGTGTGATGTCCGTCTTCTGTGTGTTAGATCTGGACAGACTGTTGATCTGTGCAAGCTGTAACCAGATGAGAACTGTTACTGTGAATATACCCTTAATCAGATGCAACCCACACAAATAAAGACAGGACGTAGTGTACCGTACATTTTTTAAGCGGTTAGAGAGGGCAAAGAATTTTTTGACACAGCTTTTCCAAACATCCTGCTTTTATTTTAGATGCTCACACGTGTTTCACTGTGGGGACGGTGTTCCCCCATCTTTCTCCAGACATAAGCAGCGTCTCTGTGGCCAAAGAGCTCTACTTTCATCTAATCTGAACAAAAACACGAGCTTCCAGTCTGCAGCCACACAGTCCACTCCTGCGCAGGGTTCGGGTGACTGTTCTGGGGTATCAGCTCAAAGCTCTTGCTGAGGTTTTATACTGTGTGTAAACTGGAAGATAACCCTCAGTTGTAACTTGATTTTACAGCTTTGACCATTAGAGTTAAAGCACATCATTGCACAGCAGCAGGTTGTGCTGTGGCTCAGTGAAAAGGTTTTCAGGAAGCTAATAATACTGACACTGCTCATATTTTGTTTTGTTCTGAAATTATTTGGTTATCACATGCAGATAGAAGTCATTTGTGCTTTCTATAGAAAGCTGGTTCCCCGCTTGGAGAAAGTTTTGACAAAAACTGTCAATTTAATAGGGGGTTAAAAAAGTTTGTCCTCATCTGTTTGTTGTGTAAAAGTGAAAACAGGAAGCCAAAAGCTGACTGTGTAAATGGAAATTATATAATCAGGAACATTAACCTTGGTCTGGACTTCCAGGTGGGGTAAAAGTCCTGAAATGTTGGACCTGCTGACGGACCCAAAAAGCAAAACTCATTACGTAAATACAAATATCCCCTCTGTGCTATTTATTCCCATTTATATACTCACAGACCTATTATCATAAACTACCACACTCAATACACACATGCTACAAGAAGCAGCACCATGCACACATTTACAGGAAGCTTGTTTTCCCTTCAGTTAAATGTATTTGAGCGCTACCTTCAAATCTCAATAGGGAGACAAATCTATTTAAAACGATTCTATGTTCTGTGTTTTGCCCATCTACATCCTGTTAGCTAGAAGAACCATGTTTATTAACAAGCTAATTAACAAGCACTAATTAACAAGATCATTAGAGAGCACTGATTGCTGTAACTTCATGCGGCATGTAAAAATACTCTAAAAACTTGATTTGATCTTCGAGTACTGCGTAGGATAAATTCGATTAACTGCCGTCACTGTGACTGAGCACCCTCGCATTTTCATACTCTAACAGAAGTCTTTTCTTTTTGATGTGAGGTCTATAATCAGGGTCATGGTCAGGTGACTCCTCTCCGTCACTGCTTGATGAATCGGTGGAGTAAAGAGAGTTCACGTCGAAGGAAGACTCTGAGTCTTCCTCCTCTTCCTTCCTCCTTTCCTCGCTGTCGCTGCCTTGCTCCACGGGCTCTTCCTGCCCAGCTGAGGCTGTCCTTCGGGTCGATAGTTGACACTCCTCAGAGCTCAATCTGGTAAGACTCACGTAGGGCTGTAGCAGCTTGGATTGCAGCAGCACACCCTGACTGAGCAGCCTCGGCTGAGCTCTGAGGGCTTGGCTGTTCTTTTGTGGCTGACGATGTCGAAGCGAACGACGAGGGACGACTTTCTTAGAGGACTTGGAAGATGGTGTGATTTGATTGGCAGCATGGGCTGGGAACAAGCTCTCTGACTGAGAACTAGATGCTAAAGCATCTTTCTGAGGAGGTCCAGACACACTGATGTGACTGGCTGTTGCTGGAACGCCTATCTGAAAGGTACTTGGGTCCTTAACAAGCTGCTGGGGGTTTTGACCGAATCCCTCCAAATCCTCTTTGGGTCTGTTGGTACTGCAGACCCGTCTGAGCTTTCTCCGTTTAGTCGGTGTTTGACACCTGGCAGAGGTAGATGAATTATTGTTTGTTGGAGCCAAAGTTTCTTTTACATTTCCTGAGGTTTTGCAGTGTGGAGAATTTAGCATCTCCGAACTTCTGGAAGAAGCTGCCAGAAGAAGCTGCTTTGGTGACGCTTGCTGTCGTTTACAGCTCGTTTCGAAGAAGCAGATGTTCTCCAGTCGGACCACCGGTGACAGCAGAGCAGGCGGTGGAGAGTGCCGAGTAGACAAGGCCTGAGGCAGAATTTGTGCTTGTGAGGTGTTGCCTGCCGATCCGAGTGACCCAGAGCTGCGCCTGCATTTGGGTTTTGCTGGTTCGGATGCTTGGACTGCTGCCCGAGGAGGGCTGGGGGTCTGTGAAGGAGGCTGATCAGGTGGACAGGGGATGAGGTCAGATGGCGTGAGGTCCTGCGATGAAGAGGTAGAAGAAGACGACAGGAAGAGCAGGGGAGATGAAGAAGCATTGGCCTGAAGGAACTGCTCCTCTGAGCATTCCCGCAGGATGCTCTTCACCCATCGCTGGTGTTTGGAGCAGAACTGAGGGGTGGGGGCAGCCTCCTGAACACATTCACTGCTTCCCTTACTGCACTCTTCCTCCACTCTCCTGTTTACCTCATCGTGCTCTTCTGGTTGCTGATGTTCTCTAACATCTGAGCTCCTGTCCAAAAAACTGAAGCTGTCTTTGGAAATGTCGCAGGGAGCCTCCTCATCACCTCTTAAAACCTCTGGATGAACATCTGGAAGAGTTTGCCTTTCTGGTGATTCGAGAGGAGCCTTTGAAGAGCTTTCATATGGAGCCGACCGAGATGTCAATGACTGATGACAGGAAGCAGCATCTAAAGAAAGAAAACGGTGAAACATTTTGATTAGTTAGTCGATCACTGACAAGGGAAAAGCTGACTTTAATTAAAGCAGATTTTAATTCTATCCAGGCAGCATTACTACACTGATGATAACAGTTTTCAACAATACCCATAATTAACGTTCCATATTTTTCTTTTAAATGCAGATTTTTTTATAAATTTTTACTAGTTTCTTGTGTGAATTGGTCTCATTAGCTTGCAGTATTTTGGCAATCACATTTCTCTTTCAACCAGACACTTTTTTTTTTTTATAACCAACTACTATACATTACTCACTTTGTCATCAAACCAAATGACAGGTTGGCAATATGATAACATTCCTGTTTCCTCACAGACTTTTGTCACACATAACATATAAAATATTTTACTTCATAATTTCACACAGAGAAGATCTAATCCTGCTTGTGTACTAACAGTAAAAATATACAGTTTAAGAGGAGGACATTACACAATTTAAACAAAACAGAAAACATTTTCAAATCCACAGTTCAAAACTAAAGAAAATCTACCCTAAAATATAATAAAATATAAAGATATCATTTTTTTTATGACGTAAACTTGCAGGTAAACTTTTCGTGTTGAGCTGTTTCTTACCGCAGCGCAGCAGCTTCTTCAGGGTTGCTGCTATGGTGGTGGAGTCCGAGCTTATTACCTCTAAAAGTAGCTTCTCCTCTTCAGTCACAGGGCTGTGTTTCTTCAGGATCTAGTAAAGCACAAAAGGTCCGTTATCAAAGCGCCACCGTCTGACTGTTGGCATTTCTGCTCGTCTTCATTTCCCTCATCAACGTTCTTAAAGGAAACTTGTGGAGTTTTTGACCACTTGAGGTCGCTATAGAGCCAATGGGACAGTTTATCTACATTCAAACTCATTTTTACAAACGCATGTAAAAAATTACACACACACACACACACATTTTCATATCTTAGTGAGGACATCTCATTCACATAATGCTTTCCCTAGCCACTCACCATAACCATCACAAATGAATGCCTAACCATAACCTAACTGTAACCTTAACACTAAAACCATATTTTGAGCCTCATCTGCCTTCAAACTCGTGGGGACGGGCATTTTGTTCCCATAAGTGACTGTAGGTTCCTACAAGTATAGTAGCATGCCAATTTTCTGTCCTCACAAAGATGTCTAAACATGTACACACACACACACACACCTACCTTATCAATGTAGGTATCTCCTTGTAACACAGCATCCAGCTTGTGCAGGTAATGTAGCAGCCTGTCCTCGACTTTCTGGGCATACCGTTCCCCATACTGCTCCTCCATCTCATTCTGCAAGACAGACAAAATGCATCATCCCATAAAATATGCTGGAGATAGTTTGTTAGGCCTCACACCTCTTCTTTTGTCCTTCACTTGTAAAATTTCTTCAAATTATAAACTGCACACTATCCTGCAATACACCAGATTTTCAGCAAAAGCTCTTTGGGGATCACTTTGTTGGTGCAAAAATAATATTTGATGTCTACCAAACTGTGTTGTCTTTGGCATTTTCCATCATTTCAAATGAAGAAAGAGGAACACATGATAAACAGGCTGCTAGCAACAAAGTGTCTCAACAAAACACTTGATTTAGGTGCTTTTTTTGTGCTTGAATGATTCACAGGTCAGTGCTAAGTGTCCAAAAAAAAACAACTTTCTTCTGAAAATTGTACAAGAATGGAAAATGAGTGAAAAAACAGCCAATGTTCAAATAAAAACTTTGACCTTCAGAAATGCTGGAAAGCTGCTGCTCAAGACCACTGTTACAAAAATACAAGAAGGTTTGGCTCACTGGAAACAAAATACAAAGAAATGGGTGGTGGCTCAAGACTTTTGCACAGAAATATATAAGTACTGTTACAATAACACTGGCGTAGGTAAAGGTAGACCAGGACTCTCTCACTTTACATACATGTGAATGCCCCGAGGAGAAAACCTACAATCAGCTGAATAAGAAGTTCAACGTTTTCCTCTGAACTGTGGAGCGGTACAACATGGCAGTACGACCACATAGTAATTCAGACGGTGAGGAAAAATAAGTAAGTACTATCTGAAATGCTGGTATGAGTTACTAGTATTTGAATGCATTTGAAAAAAAATGTTTACTACCTCATGTAAAGTACTGAGTGAACGCAGTAGGCGGTCCTACAACTTTGCAGCTCACCTAAAGATTATGCATAATGTAGCTCTGCAGTGCACCCTGCTGGCCACCGTTAGAAACTGAAGGAGACGTTATACATTCACGGGGTTTCTCATTTCTGGCCCAGCTAGGGTGAGTTTTTCTCTTCTAGGGTTGCCTCTATGATAATGTCAAACATTTGAGGTATGTATGATTTACAAGTGTGCCGCTGACATGAATCACGTCGGCCATTAATATATTGGGACTTTGAAATGTATATAGAATATTCTGAATTTGTCTCATATTCAAGTAAAGAAGATTTACCTTAATGTAAACTTCAAGGTTGCCTTTGTCCATAGCAAGTGATTGTGCCAGAGTCCTAAAGTCCAGGTGGTTCTTCCTCATGAGGAACATTTCACGTTGGCTCTGTGCAAAAAAACAAAAAAAAAACAAACAAACAATGCAGGCAACTGTCTTCAGAAAGAGGACTTTCCTAACAGGTGACATCACAGTGATGAAGCACATCTATTACATACAGTCTATGGCAGCACACCACCAGTGTGGCATCTGTGGGGAGGCGAAAACTAACAAGTGGTTCAATTCAATTTTATTTATTAAGCGCCAAATCCTTCTGTGTGGAGTTTGCATGTTCTCCCCGTGTTTGCGTGGGTTCTCCCCGGGTACTCCGGCTTCCCCCCACAATCCAAAGACATGCAGTTTATGGGGATAGGTTAATTGGCAACCCTAAATTGCCCATAGGTGTGAATGCGAGATTGACTGTGAGCGTGAATGGTTGTCTGTCTATCTGTGTTAGCCCTGCCACAGACTGGCGACCTGTCCAGGGTGTACCCCGCCTCTCGCCCTAAGACAGCTGGGATAGGCTCCAGCGCCCCCCGCGACCCTGAAAAGGATAAGCGGATGCAAATGGATGGATGGATGGATGGAAGCGCCAAATCCTAACAGCAGTCACCTCAGGGTTCTTTATTTTGTCAGGTGAAAACCCAAAAATAATACAGAGACTACTCCATCAATCAAACAACCCACTATGAGCAAGCACTTGGCGACAGTGGGAAAGAAAAACTCCAGCAGAGCCAGCCTCACAGACTGAGGGAGGCGCAGCCATGTGAGCGACCGGTTGTGGGTGAGTGGAGGAAGACAGGAAAAGAAAAAAAAAAAAACCCACACAATATGGAAGACATCCAGAGTTTGATGCTTCTGGTCTGCTTTTACTTTAACTTTGTTGTATATTTATTATAAAATGTACTATTTTATTCTTAAACCTGCAGTAACACAATCATTTTCTATGTGATCAAAAAGTATGTATCTACAGTATGCATCCACCTATGTTTCCCAACCTTTTGGAGCCACGCCACATATTTCACATTAGAAAAATCAAACAAAAATGTCACAAAAAGCATATTAATCATTTTTCCCCACGCTCCAGGTATAGCAGAATAGCATGCGCCTTTTACATGTATGGACGTGCGCATGTATAGGTGTATGTAGCGAAAATTTAGTGTGTACGTGTGTATGCATGTACATGTCAATGCTTATAGATATCTATTACTTATGTAGTAATAGTAGTTGTAGAATAGTTAAATTTATTTCTTGCATATTTCCACAACCCTCTATCCATAACACATACTGTGTATTATTTTGTATTTTTTCTTTTGCTTAGCGTACTAATCAGGTGGAAGGAGATAATCTTCCACGCCACACCTGATCATTTGGTTGGGAAATCACTGATCTAAGGGGTTCCTTTAAGGGAAATGATGGATGTCAAATTTATAAGACATTCATGAGAATTCAATCAGACACAATAATAAAATCATTGACGGGTAACGTGAACAACAGCGATCACTGTGTTCCAGTGCTGAGTTGTGCTGGGAAAACTCAGACTCGACATGTTTTGCCACCCAATCAAACACTGCGGCAGACAAAACACACTGCAATGGACAACAACACTGCCCAAAGGTAGCAGCCTCTCTCAGCAGGACAAGACACCAGCAGCACATACAAGATCACGAACATAACAAAAGCCTCCAATTGGACGTGTCGGTACAAGCCCGATCCCGTAACCCACTTAGCCTTCAGGCTCCACAGGACACCCCCCAAAGGCTCTGTGACCCAGCGGTTTGGAGCTGTTCAGTGAGATATGGGAGACGTGAATAATATAAGGCAGGTACTTTTAACCCAGTTTTGGTCTCCACCGGTTCTACGGTGGCTTCCAGTTAGTTCTAGCTTTGCCCGTAAACTGCAGAGCAGGCCACTTACACACTGGTCTTGGTACTGGGGGAGTTTGCTCGGGAAGAACTGGACAATTTTTGACACGGTGTCAACCATTCCCCGGCCCTCTTTGAGCATCCACATAATGACCTGGAAAGAGAGACAGGAACCACCGGGAGGTGAACGTTCACAAAGAAACAACTCAATTTCACAATCCTGTACATGCATACTGGACCACCACTTATTTCCTTACCATGGTCTTGAGGCCAAACATGATTTTCATGTGTTTGATGGCAGGCACCAGCCTGGGTAGAAGTCGGTACGTGGTTTCCAGAAACCCTATCGCCCTTTCAAAGTGCTCCAGGTCCCTGCTCTTTACGATGGAATAGATCTGAGCAGAGACGACACGCAGCCTCCAGGAGTCTTCAAGACTCAGAGGCTGGGAGTCCACATCTGGCCAGCTAGACGGGTCCAAAACTGTGAGCACAGAAAATGAAGCCAGCATGTCACAGCTATTAACAACTTATTAATGACAATTTTCATGTATATGTTTCTTCTACATAAGTACAAAGAAAAGCACTCAGACAAAGGTTCAATGACTAATAACGTTTTTGTTGTGTTAACACTTTTCATTAAAATCCACTCAAGAACCAACCTTGTTCTATATCCATCATCTTGTGGGTCCAGACATGCTCTATGATCCACACAGGCAGCTTAGAGAAGCTCTGCATGCACCCAGCCCGCAGCTCTCCTCCGTCCATGGCTCAGCTCGGCGGACTCTGTGGAGGGAGACGGAGGAGAGCATCAGCCCGCTGCAGCTCCTTAAAGCCCCGGACCACCACAGCTGGACATGTACCGGCAAGTTGAAGATGTTACGCATTTGAACGTCCC